>APFE030079234.1:10019-29644 GCA_000404065.3 Pinus taeda | reverse complement strand
TTAGCGAGATTCTTTCCCCGGGATACATACTGTGTTAATGTGTGAATGCTCTTGATGTTTTATTGTTATTGATGCTGTTATATTGATGATCAGCGTAGAGGAGCTTATGTCTTGTGTATGTTTTCCGCAATAGTACATGATCAGGATAATCTCCATTGAATATGTGTTAAATTATTCAAAATTTCTACACTCCTTTGCAGATCTTTCTGCTCTATTTCATCCCAAACATTAATGTATTCGCATAACTTTATTTTCACATAAAAACATCTTAATCCACATATTCAAATATTTAATATACTTACCTCGCGGTCCCTTGAGAAAATGTCGTTCTACTTCGCTGTAGCTTATGATCATGTCTACCGCGAACTCAGTGATGAATCCCCCTATTATCCGGTCGAGCCAATGGTCCACATCTCGTGTGATCTTATCTTCTAATGCCTCTAGTTTGCGCACTAATTTCGGAGTCCACACTATTGGGTGGTCAAGCCTACACCTTCCCAACACTCTCATTGGTCCACCCAAAACTGCTTTGACCAATAACATGCCACCAAGTGTCATGATTTTGTTGGGCCACCTGTGGGAATATTTTGGGGAATATTCACTAGAATATTATTTTTGTTGACTGGGTTGTATGGATGCCTAGTCAGCATCCTAGTCAGCCTATACCAAAATTCACCTCTTTGACCAAGTGATCAGAACGTGATATCTTTCTGATACGAACTCGGTTTTGAGTGAAACAAGTTGTGTTGGGATTATATCACTGAGGCTGACGCTTGCATTTAGGTTTTGATCGATTCTGACCACTTTTATTTTTGAGCTAATTTTTGCCCCTAATCTAGATTCCAATCACTCCTTCCCACTGATAGGCTTTTGGACCCACAAAATTCAGTTATCTGATGAGAGATGAATAATATTATCCTTTGCAAGTTCTATCAATTGATTTTACTTGAAAATATCTCCATGAAAACCACTTGGGTTCACTGACATGACTTGCCTTGCAAATGGCTTGGCATTTCAACCAATGTTCTCCTTTTGCTGCTGACCCAATACAACACTTGTTGGCTACTTGCTGATTAAACACCCTTTTGTACCAAAGCAATCCCTCGGTGCTTGGAAAGTTGATTGATGGCCTTCCCACTGAGAATCATGTTCCTCCTTTGCAACACATGTATTCGATGCAAGCTTCTCCTTGGAAACCAAGTTAATCCCATCTGAGTGAACTACAACAATGAGTTCCAATATCAATAATAACATGAAAAGAAATGACCATTATTTTACCTCCACAGTTCCAAATTCCACATCTGGAAGAATTCATTCGACATCTCTTTCGCTTCTTGGTGTCAACACATCAAATCGAATTATAGACCATTTGATATTTTACAAGGGTTGCAATTTTTTTAGCATTTTTGTCCACTTTTGCTTCTTGATTCCATCATCCTCCAGTATTAACATGCTACTCATGTCATGATTTGAGAATGAAGGCTAATCATGAGCCTCTTTCTCAAGCTTCTACCTTCCAAAATCTTCTGACATCTTGTCACAAGAAACACCTTTCAAGGTTAATGGTGTTTCCTTGAAAAACACTCATGCAAGAATATAACTTGATGATCTCTTCCTTTTTCTTCTTCAAAGCAACAAATGTCATGTCATTTGAACATTGCCATGTACTCTTACATCTTGGTTTATAAACCATCTTGGTGTTTAGTCAATGGTTTACTAAACACAAGTCAACAAAACATGTTTCTTCAAACAACTGACGTTCAAGTAAAGCAAAAGCATATACAACAACTTGACGATTTACAACAAGAATTCCACATTCTCATGAAATAATTCATCACATCTCCCTTTCATCTTTGGATACAAAATCAACTCTTCCAAGTCGATATAACATACATTTAACAATCAATCGACCAACAAGCCGCCACTCATGCATGTGAAAATGATCAACATTCTCAAGTTGACAACATAGATGTTAACAAAGCAATCAACCAACAAAATTCAATCACTCATGCATGTTCAAACACAATGAAACTATAAAAAATTCCATTGTTCACACACACAAACCCTCATGCATGTATAACAATTCTCAACTCTCTCACAAGTACGATCACAAGTACAAGAATCCCATTGGTATGTATGAGTACGTAAAGAGCTGAAATGACCAAATTTGCTGCAATAAAGTGAGTCAACATACTCCACTTTCGAACACCTTCCTAGCGTAAATGTCCAAGTTCAAGAATGCAACATGCATGTAAATTTGTAGTTGCAAATTGCCATCTTTACTGCATCTAAGTGAGTCCACATAACTCTACTTTTCAAACATCTTGCTTCATGCAATATGAAACATACTTTCAGGAGGAAAGAAATACATCCAAATAACAAGGAAATGCATCAATAAGGCAAGATTTGCATCAATTATCAAAAGAAATGCAAGTCATTAATTGGTTAATAAATCTAACCATCTCTTTCCAAACCATTTCAATGGCACTTCTTTCAGCTGCACTTCATCATGTGTATCATCCTGATGCACATCAATTATGGAGTCCTCTTTTCCATTCTTGCCAGAATCTCTCTCCACCTTCTTCAAATGTTGTGGATGACTTGTTGGATGCAAAGTCCAATGCTTGTCTACAAGATGACCCTATGTATGGCAATGAGTGCAAAATAATTGCATCTTCTTCTCATCATGGTTTCCATTATCCAATGGACCTTTGGCTTTCTATCTCTTTTGTTTTGAACACCTCAAAACAATATGGTTATTAAAACCACAAAAGAACATGTAAATTTTCTCCAAATCTTATGTGAAGATTTACCATGTTTATCATAATAAAAAGAAACTTGATTAAAGGCAGATTTATACCTTGCACATTCACCTTTGTCGCCTTCTTGAGGAGGTGAATTTGATGAGGTAGTGGCTCTCTTCAGAATACCAACAATGGTTTCAATTACCTTAGAGCTTTCACATCCTCTTGTTTTCCATTTCCGCTAGTTGCATGCTTATGAGTATCTTCTTGCAATGTGGGTATAAAACTTTTGCATTCCTCATCAACACAAACTTCACAAACTTGAGGTAATGGACATGTATTGGAATTCCTTCTTGGAACACCTTCATGTGCCTCCTTGGCTTTGAGCATTCTCCATCATGTTGTCCGTAACCAAGACCCAAATACCTAGGCCTTTCCTTAACAACAATTGGCTCAACTATGCCTTTTCCATGTTTGCCTAACCCTTTACCTTCATTGCCCATCTTCATTAATAATTTGGACCTTATTCCTCTAGTGTGTCTCTCAGAAGCACCAAAATGTTCATTTTAAGAGAAAATTGAAGATAAACTTGAATTGCATACCTCATTTTCATGCACATACTTTGCTAGGGTTTCCTTGGCATCACGGAGTTGAATCTCCATCTCATGCATATTTTCAAGAAGCTCTTGCTTCTCCTCCCCATCAACTGCTCTTGAAGTATAGTGATCTCCTTCCTATCTTCATACATCTCTTGCACCATATCTCTCATGATGATAGAGTCTTGCAACATATCTTCATCAAAGAGTCTTGCTAAGGAAGATGGATTAGAAACATCACTTGTTGAAGCTACCATCACATAAGCTTGCACATAGTTAATTTCTCCTTACACAAATACAAAATCAATAGCTAATTTCCTAGCTAACCTTGGAAAACCATCTCAGGGTTAAAATGAGCTAATAGTTCTATGATACCAACTTTATCTGAAATGTTGGGAAAACTTGTTAATTTTATGCAAGCTCCCTCATTAGTATTAAAAATGTGTTTAGGATCGTCTCAAATTAACCAAATTATGAAGGATTATGTGTAAAGTATTGAGTGTCTTTTATGAGAAATTTATGAGATTAATTAGCTATTTAAGAACACATATACAACAATTAAATTGTAGATAAATAAAACATAGAAAAATCATAACACAAAGCTGATAAAGGAGTTCACCCCTCCTGGGCTACATCTCCTTGGACCTGCTTCAATGGATAGACCCTCTTTGGATTAATAGTCAATTCTATGATTACATGCACCTGTAGTGCTCCAATGGCTTTGAAACCTACTCCATTGGATTCAGAGGACCCAAAAACCTGAAAAATGACTTTCCAAGCTCTGCAATTGGACTTCAATTCATCTAGGCATGACCTCCTCTCCTGGTGGCCCTAGGCTTCCTTAAACTTCAACATAGTAAAATCACATACAGAAGTGCCTTTATGCCTCTGTAACCTATTCCATTGTGTTTAGAGCATCCAAATCATCTAGGAATGACTCTTTCTAAGCCAAAATTGGTCGAAATATGCCAAAGTTATGGCTTCTTCAGTTTTTCCTAAGAAATCTCCACTAATTCTGGAAAAACTTTAGCTAACTCCGCCAAATTTGGAGTTAGTTCAGGATTTGTTGGCTCCGCAAAATAAAACCCGCTTAATTAAGGGCTAATCATGGATTAATTAGTGCTAATCCTTAGTGGTTAAGGTTTAATGCTAGCAGTTAAGTAGAGGTGGTCACATGTGGAGAGTTTTGGTTAGCGTTAACTCCCCAACTCCACGGTTTAATACTTTAATTACAATGTGCATCCATGATATGTTAAGAGACATAGTTGTGGTGTAACGGTAAGCCATGGGAATTGTGTAGATGAGGTCATGGGTTGGACTCCTCTGGATTCCATAGAATTTTAATTGACCTTTGAGAGGGCACTTGGTGGCCTTCGGGCTTGCCATGTGTCACCCTCTCATTGGTCCACCCAAAGCTTCTTTGACCTATAATGTTCCACCAAGTGTCATAATCAAGTTGGGCCACCTATGGGAATATTCCTTGGAATAATTTTTTCACTGACTGGGTTGTACTAATGCCTAGTTAGCATCCTAGTCAACCTATACCAAAATTCGTCTATTTGACAGAACGATCAGAACGTGATATCTTTCTCATACGAACTCTGTTTTGAGTGAAACAAGTTGAATTAGGATCGTATCGCCAAGACAGACGTTGTCATTTAGGTTTTGATCAATTTTGATCACCTTTATTTTTGAGCTAATTTTTGCCCCTAATCCAAATTCTGATCATTCAAAACTCAAACGTTTTGGTTTGTATTGACTTATCTTTCTTGCTTGTTGGTATGCTTGTATATCTTTATTGAAATTCATGCTCTCGCCTACATGGGCCAGCCAATGCATCAATGGATGCATTCAAAGTATCACTTTATGTAATTTGGCCTATGTTCTACTTACGTTAGGAGTAGAAGTAGTTTTTTTGTTTTCTTGTTTGTTTCCTTGATTTTATTTATCCCGCTTCTTTCCTTTGTTTGCTTTGGAAGCTCTAGGATATTTTTCACATGAAATTGTGTTTGGGTTCTTAGAAAAGTAGGGTGAAGTTAAAGAGGAACTTGTACTTCTATCAACACTTGGTTATCTACCTATTCCCTATCTTTATGTGAATATTTCATTTCTTTTAGTCGATGATACCCTGATGGATTATATGTTCCTTTCAGAGAGAGACATGGTGAAATCACAATGCTTGCACTTTTAACTAGTACCGCCTACTTTGATCGGTTTTCTATTTTTGGTTAACCCTTGTCAACTAATTCAAGTAGAATAAGAAGAGGGGGAAAACCTTAACAAAAATGTCATAGGTATATATAAATATCCTTCTTCGAAGGAACAACCTCTTCTACTCTTAATGAGTCAGGATCCCTCTTCCGCGCCATGAAATAAAAAAGTTATTATGCACAGGTCTTTGAAAAATTGAAATGAAATAAAGGGTGAAAGAAGAGAAAGGCTTCCTGTGTAAAGAGGTGAAGTAAGTAACTTTGTTGAGGTACTATCAAGGCTCACTGGCAGCGGAGTAATGCTTGTGTTCCTGAAGTGACTTCATCGGGGTACTCTCCAGGCTTGTTGGTAGCAGAGAAACACTAGAGATTAAACTAGAAACTCTGATAGTCTCTTTTAATTATGCATCTATATACTCCTTATCCCCAATCGAAAAAATCATTTTGACTTGGCTTGGTATGTGTGTTGTCGATGAAGATAATGGTAGGAACTACATATTTAACCCAAGTTAAGTGAACAAGCTATGATAATCAAATAACTGAACAATAACTCTCGAAGAGTTAGACTCACTTTGCATGAGGCAAGGTCCATACAAAGAGATGGAGTTCTGCCAGTGTGTTACTAATGTTGTAGCAGCTACATCCACCCTCCAAAAATTTTCCTATGCTTCGATTTTGGAGCCTTCCTTCTATTGGGTGTGGAGCCTAATTATCTTCTTTATTCATAAGTATTGCCGCATTGGACCCCATTTCATAATGTGGTGGCAATGCGCCCATAAATGTGCGTCGCCAGGGGGTTCCAAGGGGGGGCAAAAATGATTCTTTAGAGCCCCCCCCCCCCCCCCCCCTAGAGGGGGATCAGGGGCAGCGCCACTGAAGCTAAAAATAGATGTAAAATTTCCTTATAAAATGCTATAATTTAGTAGTCAATTTGGGTTGTTCATAGGCAGAAATCTGACGGTACAAATTATGTTTAATTTAGGGTATTTTTCCCTAGAAGGAAACCCCTCTCTATATATATGAGGGAATTGTATTGCGTCTATGTGATGTGTATTCTCAGTGAGAAAGAGAGAGCAGATTGTGTGAGACAAAAGAGGGAATTACAGTGGATCTGTTGTAGGTTGTATCTATTCATTTTGTTGGATAATATAAAAGTAAGGACTAGTTGTTTCTCTGTGGACGTATCCCAAATTGGGTGAACCACGTATATCTATGTCTCTCTTGTTTTATGTGTTTTTTGTGTTTACATTTCTGCAACATTTTATGTGTTCCATTTCTCTATAATATATAATTTTTTAACAACTGGTATTAGAGCCAGAGGTCTATTTGGCTGATAAACTCGTAGGAGAGAAGGGTTCTTGGCTTGAGGGGGAGAAATGGCGGAGGATGGTAGGTCTAGGGTTGAAAATTTTAACGACCAAAACTACCAACTATGGAAGATGCAGATGGAAGATTATTTGTACCAGAAATATCTATACCTACCATTGAGCGGAAAAACAAAGAAGCTGACAAGTATGAAAGATATAGAATGGGATATTCTTGACAAAAAGGAACTTGGAACAATACGGTTGTGCCTAGCAGTGTCGGTAGCCTTTAATATTTCAAAGGAAATGATGACAGAAGGGTTAATGTCGGCAATGGCCAAACTATATGGAAAACCCTTAGCCTAAATAAGGTATTTCTTATGAAGTGTTTATTTAATATGAAGATGTCAAAAGGTGGATTTGTCGCTGATCATTTAAATGAATTTAATACAGTTACCAATCAGTTAAGTTCTGTAGGGGTAACTTTTGATGATGAAGTCAAGGGTTTGTTATTTCTATGCTCATTACCAGAAATTTGGAATGGTTTAGTTATGGTCATTAGTAACTCTGTCTCTATATCTAGTACTTTAAAGTTTGATAATGTTGTCAGTGAAATCCTTAGTGAGGAAATGCGATGGAGAAGCTCCAACGAGACATCAGGCAATTCTTTGACTACAGAGACTAGGGGAAGAAAAATGGAAAGAGGAAAGAGCCCAAGATATCGCAGTAAGTTAAGGAAAGGCAGATCCAAGTCTAGATTGGGGATAGTGTGCTGGAAATACAGGAAGAAAGGACACCGGAAGAAAGACTACAAGTCTCAGAAGGGAAAAGAAAGAGACACGTAGCAAGAAAACAATCACGAAGCGAATGTGACAGGCAAAGTGTTGCAATACACTTTGATTATTTCATTATAAAACTTATTGGTGCCTGGGTGGTAGATTCAGGGGCCTCATTCCATGCCACACCTGATAGGAAACATTTTCATGATTATGTTCAAGGAGATTTCGGACAGGTTCAATTGGATGATGATAAACCCTATAAAATTATTGGAATGGGTACATTTTTCATAAAACAACATAATGGAAATCGATGGTTGTTGAAGGAGGTAAGGCATGTTCCAGATCTGAAGAAAAATCTAATTTCAACAGGGCAGTTGGGAGGTGAAGGCTGTGTAACTACTTTTACAGATAAAACATGGAAGGTCATTAAAGGAGCCTTGGTAATAACAAAAGGAGAAAAGGTTGGTACATTTTTTTTATGCAATGGTATTTCTAATTATATTAATGCTTTAACCTCTACAGTAGTAGATACGACATTGTGGCATCATAGGCTCGGGCACATGAGTGAGAAGGGGATGCAGATTCTTCACTTAAGAAATTTTTTGCCAGGTTTGAAGCATGTTGATTTGGAATTCTATGAAAATTGTGTTTATGTAAAACATAAGAGAGTCAGATTCCTCAAAGTTGGGAAAGGAAAGAAGAGCGAAAAATTAGAGCTTGTGCATACAGATGTATGGGGATCTACTCAGGTATCATCTCTCGATGGCTCTCATTATTATATTTCTTTTATTGGTGATGTAACCAAAAAAACTTGGTTTTATTGTATTCGAAATAAATTTGATGTATTTGATACTTTCAAGAAATGGAAAGCTTTGGTTGAAAATGAGACAGGAAAAAGGTTGAAGTGTCTCAGATGAGACAATGGAGGTGAATATTATAGCAAAGAGTTTGATAGGTGTTGTTCAGAGAATGGAATTCGTAGAGAGAAGACAGTTCCAGGAACACCACAAAAAATGGTGTGTCAGAAAGGATGAACAGGACAATCATGGAGTGTGCAAGGTGCATGAGATTTCATGCAGGATTGCCTTTACAATTTTGGGTAGATGTTGCAGATATTGTTGTTTATATAATAAACAGAGGGCCTTCAAGTTCCTTGCGTGGTGGTATTCTAGAGGAGGGATGGATAGGTAAAAAGGTAAACTACTCATTTTTAAAGACTTTTGGTTGTGAAGCCTTTATCCATGTTAATAAAGAAAATAGAACAAAGCTTGAGGAAAAATCAAATAAATGTACCTTTATTGGATATAGTGTTAATGATTTTGGTTAGTTCTTTTATGATTATGAAAAGCACAAAATCATTAGGTACAGAGATGTCATATTCAATGAAAAGGTTTTGTATAAGGATCAAATGCAAAAAATAAACAGGAAAAAGAAAACAGAGAATACACAGTGCTTGATGAGATCACAGAAAAAGTGAAGGTGCATGAAAATCATAATGATCAATAGCTAGAAAAAAAACAACAACAAGCACCTCAAACACCTGAAAGTGGTGTTAGAAGATCTACCAAGATAAGTAGACCCCCTAAATGATACTCTCCTTCATTATGTTATGTATTGCTGATTGATTCTGGTGAACCAGAATGTTATGAAGAAGTAGTGCAGGTAGAAACCAGGAAGAAGTGGGAGCAAGCCATGAAAGAATAGATGGACTCCTTAGCACATAACCAGACTTGGGACTTAGTTAGGTTGCCTATAGGTAAAACAACATTGTAGAATAAATGGGTTTACAGGTTGAAGGAAGAAGATGGAGGTAGAAAAAGGTATAAAGCTAGACTTGTGGTGAAGGGGTTTGCACAGAAAAGGGTATAGACTTTGATGAAATATTTTCTCCTAATGTTAAAATGAATTCAATCAAAACTATTTTAAGTTAAAAAGTAGCTGAAGATTTGCATCTTGAGCAGTTATATGTAAAGACAACCTTTCTCCATGGGGATTTGGAGGAAAAGGTATATATGCAGTAGCCACAAGCATATGAGGTAAAAGGGAAGGATAAACTAGTGTGTAGGTTGAAAAAGAGCTTGTATGGCTTAAAATAGGCTCTAAGGCAGTGCTATCTAAAATTTGACAGGTTTATGTCTGAACAAGGTTATACTAGATGTCACTCTGATCATTATGTTTATCTCAAAAGGAAAAATGATGGCAGCTAAATTATATTGTTATTGTATGTAGATGACATGATTGTTGTGGGTTCTAACATGAACGAAATAAATGTGGCCAAAAGAAAATTGGAAAACTCGTTTGCAATGAATGATTTGGGTGCTACAAAACAAATCCTTGGTATGAGAATAACTAGAAACAGGAAGAATTGAAAATTAACATTGTCTCAGAGTGAGTACATAGAAAAGGTGTTGAAAAGATTTAATATGCAAAATGTAAAACTAGTTAATATACTTTTGTCTAGCCATTTCAAACTAAGTAAGGAGGTGTGTCACAAGACTCAGGAAGAAATGGCTTATATGTCTAAAGTTCCATATGCATCAACAGTTGGAAGTTTAATGTATGCAATGGTCTGCACAAGGCTTGATATTGCACATGTAGTGGGAGTTGTAAGCAGGTACATGAACAATCCAGGAAAAGAACATTGAATGGTGGTGATGTGGATTCTCAGGTATTTGGGAGGTACCACAAATCAAGCATTATGATTTGGTGGTTCAAAAATTGCTCTACAGGGAAATGTTGATGCAGATATGGCGGGTGATAGAGATAACAGGAGGTTCACCACAAGGTATGTGTTTACTGTAGGTGGAAAAACTGTCAATTGGGTTTTAAAACATCAAAGTGTTGTTGCAATCTCAACGATGGAAGTAGGGTATGTTGCTGCTACAGGAGGCTAGTATATATATATATATATATATATATATATATATATATATAATTAGATATATATATATATATATATATAATATATATATATATATATATATATATATATATTATAAATTTACTCCCAAAATCACTCCCATCCCGGGAGCTTTCAAAACTATCACTCCTCACTCCTACTTTCACTCCCACTTCCCTCTTCTATTCGTGCTTTCCACTTCCGCTCTCACTACCAAGTAGGCTTGCTCTAAAAAAACATGCATCACATTACTAATACCTCTATGATCTATGTCTAATGTGTGCGTTAATATTTTTTACATATTGCTCAGCTAGTAATCCTCCCAATGATGAGGTAGTAGAGAAGACAACAAATATGGCACCTTCACCCTTTATTTACATTAGTGATGAACAAGTTGAATGAAAGTGAAGGAGACAATGATACTGACTATTGCTTGGTAGAGGGTACATTCATGCCACAGGAGATAGTGAAATAAACTATTGTTTGGAAGAGGGTGTGTGCATGCTAAGGGCACATATGTCACACCTTCAGTTAATTCCAGTTTAGATGTTGTTTCAAAGTTAGTAATTTAAGTTTTTCTTTTATTAGAGTTTTTATTTCATTATTTTTAGCATGCATGATCTATTATTACTAAGAGGGTGAAGATCCTTAGTCAATTAGAATACTTATGCATGAGAAATTCCCATCTTAGGTAGAAGTCATAGATCTCAAGGAAGGGATGCATGCTCCAGTTCATCTTTTGATGAATACACACTTACTTGGAATTCTTACCATGCAACTATGGTACACTATGTGACCAGGTTAGGGATATGATTTGAAAAAGTCCAACTAGATAGGATTTTTCATGTGTCCATATTCATTGTACTTTCTCTCCTCTTCTTATTCTATAAGCGAGATGAAAGGTGTGCCATTGTGTTGATTATTGAGGTTTTCTTTTGAACTATCGTAGTGTATGTTTTTCAGTATTCAATAGAAGAAAGATGCAATTGAGAGTTCAAATCTATGTATTTTCCATTCAAATTTTCCACAGTGGTATTTGTAAATCAACCAACTTATATCCACCTCTTTTTTAGTGAAACTTTCAATTCTTTAGCTACCTAGTATTTAGGTTATTCTTTCTAGGTGCATAATATTCTTACCATTATTAATGAAAATAAAGTGATATAAATATAAAGAGGTGTAAAAAATTTTAATGAAAAAATGGATGCCTACAATATCTAGTGAAAGTAGGGGCTTTTTGAACTAGGAAGGTGTATTGGGTTTGTATTGGTAGGGAGTTAAATAAAGTGATTTTTAGGGTATTTTCCAATATGTAGTCAAATTAAGGGTCTTGTTTAGTATGCCATGAACACATGTGCTATAGGTTCATTGAGTGAAGCCCTCATGACCATACATAAGGTAGTTTCCCACTTACATAGCTTACAGAGTAGAGTAAGGAATTTTTCAAGAATCTTGGGAATATGCAAACTACCATCACCACCTTGCAAGAATGGACAAGGGGATACAAAGGGGCACCACTTACTTTGGTAAAGAAGATGAAGCTGCAGGCAAAGTTGGAGAAAACAAGAGTTTGAATGTTGGTTCAAAAAAACAAGAAGCTCGCCTCATTCATTGGAAACATTTAGGCCCCATATGTACAGTTGTACAATAGTATTGGACTTCATGGTGAGAAACCAAAATATCTCGTCAATTAGCTCACTCACTGAAGCTGAACACAAACACCAAGTCTGGTAGGAGGTTGAAGAGTACTTGGAGAAGATATGATAGTATGCCACCAGGGAAGACTTGGAGCTGAGCATACACAACATGCAGAAGTTCATCGGTGGTCTTGTCAAATTCAAAACAATGTTGCTCATGCTTGAGAATGAGTTGGACACATGTTCCAAGATAGTGTACCTAGATGCAATGGAGGCTAGAGTCCAATTCCAACAAGACATCGTTAATAATTTTTGGGACACCATCACATAGTACCAAGCTTGGCATAAATATGTGACCGAGAAGCAGCAAGTGGAGGTTGCCCAGCTGGACTTCCCCCAAACTCCAAAATCATAGTGTTATGTATTTTTAGGTTGTCCCTACCTTATTTTGTCTTGTATGGGTATAAGTGGAAAATGTAATATTATTTGTAATTATGTTGTAAGTGAAATTCCAAGTGTCAATATTGAAAAATGAAAAGTCATCATGTAATGTAATGTGTTATTTTTTGAAGAAGTTGAAGAGTCACGAGGGTAGTCCAAATGTCACAAAGGGGAGTTGAGAAGTCCCCCTAAAATAGAACCTCCTAACTCATGTACTGGGCTTTTGGGAGCCCAGCTTTTGTCTAAGCTTACACTTAGAAAGAGATTAGGAGTATTGTGAAGAGCCTTAGCTTCTCCATAGCGTAGAGTGAGTATACTTCTTTGGAGGAGCAAGTGCTCTTAATTGTAATGTTCCACTATTGGGGCTAGTGGTCGCCATTGGTGTATGTATGGATGGAACTTTCACTTAAAATAATAAAATTAGAGCCAACACACTTTCATGCATATGTTGTTAATATAGTAGGATTATTCTTGTTGTATTGGCAATGTATATTATTTAACTTACGCATATGCTTATGGACTATTTTGTTTGCATTTGTACAAATATTTTTGAATGCGTGTTGTTGGATTAACATCACTTTAACTTGTGGACTATTATGTGTCTTAGCTTGTGATGTCATTTCACTTGTGTGTTCCTTTCAAGTTGTGTAATATTACAGGCTTCCAAGGGGTGCACTTCCTTTTCCCTTCATGTGTTGGAACCTTCATGCATTGCACTTGACTCTTCGTAGGGTCACACACTTGCTGTCACCCAAAGTTATCATACTTCCCTCTGCGCATTTTCACGGTCAAGGTATAACATTACCACCCAGTATTGGGACTCCTACTCCAAATGGTGTGAGTTCTAGTTGGAACTTCATAATGGGGATATCCCCTGAATGTTGGTGAGTCCAACACTGTCAACACCTTCCTATCCACATTCTTGGGTGCACTATCAACTTCCACCACAATCCTTCTACCTCTTCTCCTTTCCTTTTCCTCATACCATCTCTCAGTTCTCGCCCACTTCCCCTTGTGTGTGGGCGGCCTAGGTACCCATGTTATCAGATTCTAAGGCCAAAATTTTGTGGTCATATAATAGCATATTGATAAATAATGATATTGAGCTTATGAACATGCCTCTTAGTCCCTTCAAAAAAAGTTTCTCCATTGTAGTGTGAGACACTATCACTTCCACTGCAAACTCAAAAATGTATCCTTCCAACATGCTTTCAAACTAGAAATCAAGAACATGAAAGGTTTTATTGCTTATAGCTTGTAGTTTTCATACTTCCTATGGTTTCCACTTCCTTGGTCCCTCATGGCGATATGTCGAGTTATTTTCCTTTAATTATTGGATCATACTCTGTCATGATATTTGGGAACTCCACATATAAAACTTCATGGAAATTAGTATACAAGTATTTTTGCAACCATTTCTCCATGATCTGCTTCTTATCTCTGATTTCCTTCATTATGAACTTGTGCTCCTTTTGTTTAAGCCACTTGGTAATCTCCTTTCTATTGGGGTTCCATGGCTTCCACATTCCTACAAGACAGTCTAGTCACACAACTATCTTAAGTCCCGGCAATACAACCATTTGTTAGTGCACGAGACTTTGATAGATCGAGATTTCTTATGTAGTGGCCAAATTTTTTTTTTCTCAATATTAGCCCTTTCGACAACACCCATGAAGTGGGTGAGGTCTCACTTGAGATGCTAATGGGTGACTGTCAAAACCAAGTTTCTACGATTTGATAGGACTGTCTATCGCCTATGAATTTGAACTTCCACCTAACAAGCTCTTCATCATCGACATAGTATTATACATTTTGCAGTACTTTAAGCCCCTTGGCTCACCAGATAACGCACAAATCAAAAGTTACAATGCACAGGAGGTTAGTCTCAACCATTAATGGTTATACTAACAATCTCAAAGATTAGTTCCTTTACAAATGAAAATTGATATCTAACAATATTTACCACCTTACAAACATCTAGACCATAAACACATTGACAAGGATTCAAAACTATAATAAACTAGTGAACATACATATATCCCATATGGCATAAATAATAGTGAAACTGTAATAAACTAGTTAATAGAATTCCCATACATCATAAACAACATTGTACTTTTAGAAATCAACATGAAATATAAGGGGAAAATCAACCATCCATTAAATTATATTATCATGAAAGAGGAAGGTTTTCTTCATTATGTTACAATCATAAGACTAGCATGCTCACTGGCCTTTCAAATCCATGACATGTATAGACAATGAACAAAACCCATAGTCCAAAACAAAAATATAGATATATGCATGAATGTTACAACAGGGTTACCCAATAACTACAAACTCTAACACACACACACACAAAATTATTGTCATACAGATCATCACATAACCAAGAATAAGTTCCACATTTCTGCTCTTTCCCTTGTCATACATCCAACCTATGTTCTATCTTCAACATCCCTTTGAATCTTCTCAGCCCTCTACCTAATCACTCCAGTTGTTCTGCAAACCATTGGGATATTTCCTAATCCCGAATTTGAGCTAGCCCATGCATAATAACGACCTTTCAAAATATCCTCCCATCAAATTGCTCCACTCTGTCATTCCTCCTCCTCCTGCAAAATATATATAACCTCCTTATTTCCATGCCATCCTTTGTTAGCTCCATCTTGCTACAAAATCATAATTGCTGGTATTTCCTTATACGCACCTCTCTATCCTCGGGCACCACTATCTCCTTCCTACATGGTGTCCTCCCACATTATTCCTTACCTCATGTAGTAGCCTATGTTGTGCACCATCCCTTCCTTTTGCACTCCTCAATCCTCTTGTGTAACCCCATAATTAAACAAAACTTGAAAAAAAATCCTGGGCTCCAATAGTGATCTATGTGGATTACTATCTCCTATCCCATCAGGTAGTGTTTCCACTTATTCATAGATTTCACTAAGGCATAGAGATCCTTATCATAGGTAGGGTAGTCGAGAACCACCCCATGAAATACTTCATAATGGTAGCATACGAGTGTTCCTCCTTACATCAAGACTTCTCCCATAGCATACCTACTCACATGTATCTCCACTTCAAAGGGATGGAACAAGTTTAGTAGCGTTAGAAATAGTGCTTGACTGATATTTTTGTTTAACTCCTCAAAGGCCCTTTGTTTTTTCCACTGGAAACCCTTGCAACTCATTGTTATGTCATGGAGTGGTGTCGCTACTGTTAAAAATGAGGTCATGAATTTCCTAAGGAATTGTGCTATCCAAATGAAACTCCTAACCTTAGAAGCATTAGTAGGCATCGACCACTTCATGAAGGGCTACATGTTGGTAGGTTCTATCTTTAAATCTCCCCCACCTATCACATATCCCAAATACACCAAAGAATGTTGTGCAAACTCACACTTCTTCAGATTTTCTAGCAATTGGCGCTTCTTTAATGTATTTATCACTTGCATCAAATGTGAGATGTGCTCCTCCTAGGTAGAATTGTATACCAATATATCATCAAAATAAATGATAATTGAATCTATAAAAGGGTGCAATATATCATTAATTAACCTCATAAACATAGATGGTTCATTATGTAAGACAAACAACATGACTAACCACTCATACAAATATTGTTTGGTTTTGAAGGTGGTATTCCAAATATCTTCTTTTTTGACCCAAACATGGTGGTACCTGACTTTAAGTCTAGCTTGGTGAACTATTTGGCTTGTTGTAACTAATCCAACAGATCAACTATCTTGGCTAGGGGCTATCTATTCTAGAGAATAATTTTGTTGAATTCCCTATGATTAATACACATTCACCAAGTTTCATCCTTCTATAGCATAATGATAATGAGTGACCCACATGGTGAGGTACTTTTTCGAATAACACCTTTTTCCAGTAGCTATTCTAATGATTCTTCACTTCATTCTCATATATAATGGACTACTTGTATATCCCAATGTTTGGCAACAAAGAGTCTAGCAATAGTTGGATCTCATGGTCCACTTCCCTCTTAGGAAGTAGCCCTTTGGGATCCTAGAACACACCCATGTAAACCTATATCAACTCTTCCAAAAAAAAAATTATGTTTCTTCATACACCCCTATCGGGATGACTTCACTCTCTTGGACTCTTCTACAGACTAATTTTCTCTTTAAAATAACAAAACATACTTCTTGATAGAATTGATCAAATTTTTGGCCCTGTTGGTGTTTATCAGTGAGATCTTCAACTTACCCTTGTGTGCATTGATGATGAATGATTTTTTGTCCTTGACTAAGTGGTATTGGTTGGATATGTACATGAAGATCACATCCCGCATGTACACTCATGAACTCCCAAACACAACACTACACACATCCAATGGAACTACATCCAATTCTACATCAATAAAGTCAACACTGATAACAAATTTTATTCTGCATTTTTTGGTTAACTTTATATTTCCCTCTTTTTTGATGCATACCAATGGATAAGGGCTAGGATAGTCATGAGTCTTCATTCAATTTCTTGACCTAAATCTGCTACTATGAGATTTACCTACAATCCTAAGTCAAATAGAGCATCAATTTTCATCTTCTTGACTTGTATCTTTATATGGAAGAGTTTGGTCATTTCATTATCTTCTTGTTGCTTAAGATGACTAATATTCACTCCCTTTTTCATTTATGTATGAAAGTATTCTCATACACATCCAAGCTACTTTCCACCCAATTAAATGACTTTGCAGCCACAAGATTTTTCTTCTTAGCATCTTTCTTTCTATTATTTGGGTTGAGCTCTGGATGCAAATTCCAATACTTCTTCTATTTATAATAATTAATTTTATAATAGTTGTAATTATTGCTGAGAATTTACACTGTCATCTTGTGGTTGTATTTTTTCTTTCCCCCTTTCCATTTTCTCTTCCCCTCCTTGGAAGTTTCCTAGTGCTCCTTCTACTTTGACCCACTTGATTGCTCTTTCTTCTAGCCTATGTTCTCCAAGTATCGTTCCTATACACGAGCCTCATCTACTATCCTGGGTTTGAACAAGATCATTTTATTTTTCATATGGCTATGTAGACCCCCTAAATAATTGAGGAATACATCTAGGTTCTTTGGCAAGATACCTGGAATTATGACCATGTTCCAAAAATCTATGGTGTACTCCTATACACTCTACCCTTGCCTCTACTTGAAGTATTGCCACTAGATCCAATATTCCTCTAGATACCCAATAGGGTAAAACTATGACTTTATGAGAGTTTTTAAATAATCCCACTTATTCACTAGAGGGTATGCCTCCAACCTTAAGGTTTTCATGTGGATTTCTCACTAGGTTAGGGCATGGCCCTCTAGTTTCAAACAAGGAAACACAATTTTATATTCTTCCTCTATATCATGTACACTAAAATAAACTTCTAGCAGCTAAAACTATTGATCTAACATCAAACTGTCAATCTCACCTTGATATGCCTTGATGTTGACCTTCATTTCTATATTGAATAGGGATTGTGAATAGTTCACAAAAGTCAAACCGGGTTGATCATTTTTGGGTTCTTTCCTAAAATCCCTCTTTGATTTTTTCCAATCTCCCAATCTCCCCTTTGATATGAACTCTACATCAGAACCCCATATTCTTTGAATAATGTAAGATTATTAGTAATATCCACCATAAGGAGGCTCACAATATGGTTTATATTGGTAACTTATGCTTCTAGTCACACAAACCTCTCCTGTATAAGATCTTGTTAGGCCCCTATACTACTAGTGTAACCCCTTATTATTATTAGTACAACCCTCTTATTATATTGATGTACCCATGTAGTGCCCATATTGTTACTATTGTGCCCCATAGAAGCCCACTATTATTATTATTGTGCCCTTACATTATTGTTATGTATGCTCTGATTATATAATGACCCCTTAGACTCCTATATATAGAAAGGAGGTCTTTTCATTTGTATCATCCAATAATTGTTCATTTATGTAATGTAAAGGAGGTTGCCCCCTTGAAGAGGCTAAATTCTAAGGTGTTGATCTATCTTTTCTATCTTTTCTTGAGCTGGCTTCATAACATTTGGTATCAAAGCTTTGGATTCTAGGGTTTCGCTGCTCCAAATTGGTCATCATTGCATTTTCACTATAACTTTGTTTCTTTGACGTTTCAGAAGTTGAAAACAAAACCCATTTCAGAATACATCGTGCTAATTCTTAGGTCCGAATTTCAGAACTTTTCATGCTATATTTGCGGAGATATGATCTGAGAAAGTTGGTCTTTTTGTAGACTCTTGAATTACATTCTAAATAGGTGTCCTAGGGAAAATCGTCATAACTTTCTCTCTGAGCATCAGATTGAAATTTCGCAAAAAGGTATAGAAAGAGGACGGACTGTAATTTCTTGTAGATATTTTTTAGAGTCAAAGGTCAAAATAGTGACACGTGGGAATTCATTTTATTACTATATTAATAATTTTAATTCATGCTATTACTATCTTAATAATTTTAATTCATTTTATTACTATATTGATAATTTTAATTCATGTTATTACTAGTAGTGTGTTTCCTTTTATGTTTTTATGTTTTACGATTTTGTTAAACATATTATACGAATCCCTAATCATATTAATTCATGTTATTACTATATTAATGAATTTTAATTCATGCAATTCTACCCTTCTAAAAAGAAGAAGAATCTGATAAAACTAACCCTTACAATGGTTTAGAGGATGATATTTCTAGCCTAAGGAATGATGGGAATGCCCTTTTAATAGGTGACTTTAATGCTTGAACTTCAAACAACCAATCTATTATTCTAAGAAATCATTCCAACCCTAATCCTCTTTGGTTAGATGAAAACCCTACTCTTGCTAGTAGGTACAAAAGGAGCTTTAAAGACCTCGGGGAAATGTTGTTTGGGTTGGAGCAAGTCAAGCTCTGTAGTGCTCCGGATCTCATAATTTGGAATGGTCTAAAAAAGTGGCCCAATTATAGTAAGATGACCTGCATCCATGGACTTGGAAGTTGTGTGGTAGACTA
>APFE030079229.1:388011-398450 GCA_000404065.3 Pinus taeda | reverse complement strand
TACTATTATCTATGTCTGAATTTATTCCTTTTATGTGAATTGTTGTTTGGTCATTTATGCTATTATTGAATATGTGAATGTATTTTAACAGTAAACTTTATGCTTTCCACTATTGGATGTTTAGAATTTGCTATTCTTTCAATCATGCATGTATCGGTAATATAAAAGAGAAGTGTAATATAGTTTTATCAATTACTTCGTTCAACTATTTGAACGAAGTAATTATCATTTAAATGAATGTCTTTGTTTATTGCATAGTGTCATCTATATGCCTCTCAGCAAACATAGATCATTAAACGTTACACTTAAAGAATAGAAGCTTCCCGGGATAAAATAGTCATTTACGTTTTCGTTCATAGAATAAGTCCTCCGTTTATTATCACTTATTTGAAAACCAATCATTCATTCACCCCCCTTTTTATTCAATATTGGGAAACTGGTCCCATCATATCCAGTCGGAGCCACCATCCCAAATGGAAAAGGAGCTGTATTAAGGTCCGGACCGGGTGGTTATCCCCCGATGTTGATGTAACGATTTTCGAGGCATCAACACAACACATTGATAATGTTTGATAGTGATGAAACAACATTTCATGTGTAAATTGTAGTCCAACCAATGTTAAGTTGGAAACTCATATTGTAATACTCGACATTTCATATAATATAATTTTTGTGGCTAAAATTATTTATAGTTGCACTTGATATTATTTAGTATTTTAACTAACATATGTGATTTTGAATTTTCATTTTAGATGAACCAACTCACATTGTATGATGTTTTTTTTAATTTAATCTCAAAATCATACTAATTAATATATGTTGATTAATAATGAACACATAAAATCAATCTAAAACTACTAAGTTAGTAGTTTATATTGATTAATAACAAACACAAATAAAATGAATATACGACTAAATTAGTCGTTTATAATGATTATTAATGAAAATAAATAAAATGAATATAAACTACTAAATTAGTCGTTTATATAATGAATATGAAACTACCAAAAAAATACAAATGACTACTACAAATGATTAATTTTTCATCACAAATGACAACTAAATTTTGCATATATACGACTATTAGTAGCTAATCTACAGTATCTTTTAACAAGGCAAAAATTTAGTCATATTTCATTGGTCATTAATTGGTTTCAAACGATGATTAAAATTTGCATATATATGACTATTAGTAGCTAATTTACATTATCTTATAACACGACCAACATTTTGGTCATATTTCTTTGGTCATTAATTTCTTTTCTCGGATGATCATATAGTAATATATTTTGTTGTATATTTGGTCATTAATTGTGGCGATTAATGACTAAATCAATAACTAAATTAATGACCAAATTTATGACTAAATATACTACTAGATGATAAAATTGAGACAATCAATTAATGACTAGGATAAAAACAACTAAAAGTTGGCTGCGTTATAAGATACTGTAAATTAGCTACTACTAGTCACTGACTGAAAAATGGTCATTTATATGCAAATTTTAGTCATTGTTTTAGTAACTAATTAGCCATTTTGTACTAGTGTTTGATTTATGAACAATTGTATTAACAATTTTAGTGCAAATAAATTCTCACATTTATTTGTGGTTGGCCCTATATTTGTAGGGAGGGAGAGAGAAATAGTGTTTGAGATATGAAGAATTCAACTCATGCTTCCCATTTGAGGGAAACCTTGCGCAACCCCATTGAAAAAATCCCATGAGATGTATGTTTTAATTGTTGATTCAGGATGGCATGAGATGGGAATAGGGGCATCTTCTCTAACGATTTAGTTTGCAATAGCTAGGTTATATAAAGTGATAATGATGAAATAATGCCCTTTGTTTTTAAAAATGGCTTATTCCTCTAACCATATTCCCTAAGCCAATACTATGGAAGAGGTTTATCTTGAAATTTATCATTTTTTGTCAGCCAATGTTTTAGGTGTTAAGCTAAGGAGGGTCCTTCCTAGACATATGATTGGCCTACATGATGTTTGATTTCTTTCCAAACTTCTTGAGCAAAAAGGAATCTTATGAAAAGGTGGTCAACTATTTCTAAGGACACATAATTGGTGACCTATTTTCATGTATTACCCTAACTAGATGTAAATCATTATCATCTTTGGCTAGCAATCACACTTCTCTTCCTGTTATAGAATTACATACTTGGTCTTATCTCCAAAAGTTCTATGTGGAAATCTTGACCCCAAGAAATAGTTCTACACTCTGCACATAGTCTATCCTCCACTACTTTCATACCTAACCATTTCATAAGTGTGTGGAACACTTTTAATAACCCATTCCTCAACACATTTTTTTTTCTTGCACTACACAAACCATTAGATCTATGAGACCTTAGGAGGCCTTCCGTGCTAGTACACCCATTCTTATACCCAACGCTCTCCTCTAAACTTCTATTTCTCTGCACGTGTAAACCTCCATACAAAATATATCACATATTATATAAGTGTTATATTCTACTTATAATCCATACAGAATAAATTTTTTAAAAGTGATTTATTTGTTCCTTTGGAGTCTAATTGAAATCTCATTAAAGAAATCTCTCTTCAAGGTGGAAAGGTGGTGATATGGCATTGTGCCAATTAAATCTTCCATTACTCCATTTATGATATATAATGGTTATTAACTTCCTGCAATGGTGCTTTCTTGTTCTGATGAATATGGTGCATGATGAAGGGATGTGTTATTAAAATCTACCCATAAGCTAAGCTTTCAAATAGCTCAGAGCTCCTCAAAACCACACTTGACTTGTCACATATATAATAGTGCAGTGAAAGAATAGAGCAACATGGTGACTAAAAGGAAGAATAAGTATTTTTATGGAGGAACAACTAATTCACTCACTTGACAAAGAAAAAAATTCCCTTGGTTGATAGCCTATCAATGGTATTTGAATATATTTTTTGAGGAGAACCTAAATAATAAAATTTGGATTATTGACCTTGCTAATGTAGGATTTTTTCTAGAGGTATTTGATTTTAGGGAACTTGTTCATTGGTGCATCCACCAGTTCAACCCCTAGACAAGAACTATCAATGTATCTTTACAAGGGAAGAACACAATCCTCTTGACTCTGAAAGCTTTTAGAAAGATGCTCAAGCTACTAGACCTGAACAAGCAGATCAAATTGCTATAGGATGATGCTTTCCTTGACTGTTAGGGTTGTGGAATTAATTATATTTGAGAATTCATGGTTTAGTTTACACATGTTCCAACCAACTTCTTTTCCATGAAAAATTCGATGCTAATAGGGCCACACATGGGTTTTCTTTGTTGTTTTTCCATTGATGAGTTTTGATAGGTTTTTCAATTACCTTTTAGTTACTTAGTTGAAAAATAAGAAACTATACATTTAATTTTCAATCTAGTGTTCATATGGAACTTATGAACTATTGTGCACCATATATGAAAATCCAATATGTTTAGTGTTAATAAAGTTGTGATGCTGATTAAGTATGTTAATGCTCTTTTTCAAGCCATCACGCAAAGGAAACCACACATTTGTAGGAATTAAAATATCACACTTGGAGGAATTGAAATGTTAACTACAACAATCTATTAGATTTGGAAAGTAAACACATAGGAAAGAATGTAAATAACTCTTGCTAGAGAGTAAACACACCTCTAGGAAAGTAAATTTTTGACTTGGCCAAGCCATTTGTTCAATCCTTACATCTGTAATAGGAAGGAACACGCTGCAATGAATTGATTAAATATTAAAGTGTTGAGAAAAATGTAATACAAGAAATCAAATTCAATCAATTGGAACATAAAAGAAAATAAAGATTGGAAATTAGAGTAAATCACTATTTTGAATAAGATGAAACAACATAAAAAATTAGAAAAATAGAGTAATTGATTGAATCAACTAAACTAGAAATGAAACATGAACTACCTAGCTAAAATACATGGAATACTTGAACAAGGAGGGGGGCTTACCTCCTTAGATGAGGCATTGGTTAATTGTGAAGCTGGAAACCTATGCTATCAACACATCACATGCATAAAACATAGCTTGAATAGGAATAAGTGAGCTTCTATTAGCAATAATCAATATGTAATTACAATATTCTAATTATCCACCCTTTCTTGAGTAGACAAGGGTATTTTACATGATTCTTCAATTGATTAACTTAACCATGGAGTTAGAAGACAACCATGAGAATCTTAGATTCTCAAGTTATCTCCTTCCATTACAATAACATTTCCAAAATATGGAATTGTCAAAAAACTATAACTCACATAGCCACCACGATATGTAGGAGGTTGGGTCAAAATGGGTATAGTTAAATCCTCCATGCTAGAGGGGGCCAACCATCTTTGTCATTTCTTTTGCTAGATAATAAGTGATTGATCCTTTCGTTAGAAAAATGATAGTGAAAATTGTGCATTTGGTGGTTGAACTAAGCTATGGGATTCCTGTTCCATTATAGTTGTTTGAAGAATTGCATCATCGTGGATAAGGAGATGCAACAACTTCCATCAACAATTGATATGCCAATGGTGTTGTAGAAACAACATGTTGGAGGTGTTGCAACAACTATAAGGTGTTGTAGAAACACCCTACACGTTGTAACAACACGAAGGTGTTGCAACAACGAGGGTCTTGTGGTAACACAAGCTGGAAGTGTTGTAACAATGTGAACTGGAGGCATTGCAATAATGTGAAGGTGTTACATCAATATGAAGGTGTTGTAGCAACGTGAACCGGAGGTGTTGCAACAACATGAGCTAGAGGTTTTGTAGCAATGTGAAGGTGTTGTAACAAACAAAACCCTCCAAATAATCCTTTTCTAATGCCTCCATAAATATATGCATGATGTTTTTTGGAGTATTTCTCCTGATTTCTTGTTAGTTAGCATAAAACAATATATTCTTCCCATAATATATAAGAATTAACATTTATTATGACATAATTAGAGAAATAATATAACTTGGTAAAACATGCATCATTGTGAGGAGTTATTCGAATTATGAAGACGAGGAAAGGGTTATTTGAAAGGTGGTAAATAGGTGTAGGAAATATGCCAATTTTGACACCCATAATCTCCCCCAAGTAAAAAAAATTTGCATGTACCTATGCAACATAATAACTAATCTGATCTGAAGTAGTAGTAACTGGCATGAATATTTTTTATACTGTAATCAAAATCTCCCATGTCCTAAGTAGATTGGTAAGCCTTTTTCAATCTCTCTATTATAGGTGTTTATTTTTCAAGTGTAATAGATACAATCACAATATTTATGAACTATTGGTAATTACTTTGAATGATATAGATATTCTTTGAACAATTCTAGTTTTTCATTAAGTATTTACACTTCATAAATTCAACCATAAACCATAAAGACAGTAGAGATCACAATGCACAAAAAGAGAACACAAGATTTACCCTACAAAAACCCACTTGGGGGAAACCCAAACAACATTTTCCTTAGAGAAATTCTTTAGTTCAACAAGAGATACATCTAATGCAGCTAGTCAACTATGACATTAACAAGATATACAAAATATGGTAAAACTTGGTCTCCAGCCCTCAAGTCAAGTCAAACCAAGTCAAACTTCTGCCCTTCAAAATTTTAGCTTGTGAAGAAATTGTCCAAAATTTTAGTCTGTCCAGAAACTATTTCCCAGAAAAGTCACACATGCGATTTCTTAGAGAGAGAGATGTGAGCTAGAAAAAATATATATTCATGCTTCTTTTCATCTTCCTTCTCCTTCTTTTCCTTCACTTGGATGCCCTGAACTTGTCTTCTTATGTGATGGTCTAATCGTGCTCTTGTGGAGGAGGTCGAATGTCTTTATATATTGGTCTACCTGTCTAGAATGGGTGTGTCCCTTCTATGGGCTAACTTGACTTGAGGGAGGGATGACTTAAATAACTTGAAGCCAAAAATTATAATTTGAAATTTGAAAAATTTCTCTTTTAAATCTAACATGAAGAACATGTCTTATAAACATTATTTTAAGGACTAAATAATCAAAATAACATTAAGAAAATGTATTTCAATTCTTTACACAATACAAGGGCTAACATATAATTATGAGAATTGACCATAGCTACAAAATTCAACACTTCCTCTTAGATAGAGAGGTATTCATAATTACTATGTATATGTTCTTCATTATGAACAAATTTCTTTAAGAAAAGGTTATAACAAATCATCACTATAATCAGGTCACAATTGTGACACAAGGTACTCCAATTATGTGAATAATCTACCATAATCGAGTTAAACATCATTGACACATGGTAAATCAATGAAATCATCAATGTACCATCATTTGGGTAAGTACCTCAGATCTATGGTATATCTTCCCCATATTCTAGGTTAGTACTTTAGACACACGGTACATCATTTGGCATCAAATAGTCACCATAATTCAAGTCAATACTTGACACATGGCACCTAGACTAGTCTTGGTAAACCATCTTGGTCAACATCTTGACACATGGTGAATCACCAAATGCTACACTCAAATCAGAGTAATTCAAGTTTGAATTCTAAATGATCTTAATGCTCCAGGACCATTTTCCCTAATTCAAGTCATACATGACACAAGATGAATGTTAGTCCTCCATATCCTTCTCCCTAATTTAGGTCATAATACTTGACACAAGGATAATTTCCCTAATGCAAGTCACAATACTTGACACAGGGAGATTTCCTGTCCACGATTATATCTCATTATGACTCCCTCTTAGTGAGAGATGAATTATCCACAAGTGAAAGATGATCTCTAAAGTATACAAACTTCATGTGGGACAGAGGTTTCTTCAAAATATCTACATTTTTCTCATCAGTGGAGACATATTGAAGCTTCAATGCTCCCTTCTACACCTTATCATAGATGAAGTGGTACTTGAACTCGATGTGCTTTGACCTACCATGGAACACTGGATTCTCTGTCAGCTCCACACAACTTTGATTATCACAATATATCACGTTTAGCTCGAGCACATGATCAAATAGTCCCGTGAGTAAATTCCAAAGCCACACTACTTCACAACTTGCCAAAATCACTACAATATATTTTTCCTCGACAATACTGAGTGCGACATATATCTACTTCATGATCATCCATGAAATCATAGTGGATCCCAAACTGAAGCAACCTTCAGATGTACTCTTCCTGTTTTCAACACTCCTTGCCAAATCTGCATCTGTATAACCATTTCTCCATTTGAGACATATCTCTAAACAAGGTTAACTGTGCCACACAAGTACCTCAGTATGTTCTTTTTTTCAATCCAATTATTGTGTCTAGGTTGCACTTGTAATTGGCTCAACGTGTTCACTTCTAAGAAAATGTCTAGCACGATATTAACTAGATACATCAAGAGCCAATAAGATTCTAGTACATAGATGGATCTATTAAATCAGAGTCTCTTAGCTTTCTTAGATTTGTAACCATGGGAGTCGACATGGACATGCAATCATCATACCAAAGATTTCACTAGATATTAATAATATATTTTCTTTGACCACTAATAATTTCATCAATATTTCACCATACTTCTAGCCCTAATGTAATGCCCCCTCCCACATTTACCCAATTTCACCAGCCTTCCAGGGTAAACATGAGACGAATAGTTACTAGGACATGTACTAACCTCCAAGCTCTAGTTAAGGAAGTGGGGCCTACAAACTGACCACAAACTGACAACTCACATCATCCCTCAGGGGCCAAAGGACCACCCCAAGTGACCAAACCCTGAGCTGAGGCTCTTTTTCTTTGACCTAGACCCCCAACTGAATGCATGACAAGGCCTGGGTGTGGTTATAGGCCTCCAACCACATTCACAACATCACCACCTCCATGCGATTGTGACCTAACTTTCCCAGTTCAGCGGGTGCAGTCTCGAGATCTGAGCCACAATTCTAGGCTAGCCTCCAGAATACTACCCATAATTTCCTGAGACTTTCTAGAATCATAAATGACATAATGACAAGGCCAAATATACAAACTTGAGTCAGAAAATTGACCTAGACTGACCATAACATACTAGGCATTTCATAAAACACATGGTAAACATGTAAGCTACATGTCATGAATGCATATCTGAGTGTAAGTATATGTTCTTTAGCTATGACTCATAGAGAAGGTCTGATTCCCTCTCAAGTAGTTGTAACAATACTTGTTATCCAATGCATTCATCAACCATTCATTAACTAATGAAAGCATAACAAGAGCAATAGCTAAAACATATTATAGAACCATGCTTATAACCAACATATAGTTAGAATATTAACCATGAAAGAACAACCATCAAAGACACATAATAACAAGTATGAAAGCTCATAAAAAATAATAGGAAAATAACTCTTATTAACTTATGCAAAATCCAACCAAGGCAGGGACTTCCACGTACCACATGACCATATATTGAGCTAAACCAAATATTTATTTCAGCCAATTACCCGCATGCCACATTCCAAGCATGAATATGGGATATCATGGGATAAACCAAGACATAAACAACCAAGGGAATCCAAAGGTTAAAAAACCCCCACCCTCAAACTACTGTGATCTCGCCAAACCATTCAAGAGATCAAAAAACTAAAAGAAGCTTGGATGCCTCAGAATTCCTTTACCATACCTTAAAGAATTTTCCTATCTCCACCCCCTATCGAGGGCTTCCCAGAGAAAACCATCTCCACCCCCAACCCTTGGAAATTTTCCTGAGACCACCTCACCCAATTCTAAAATCTTCTGGAAATCTAAATCTCAACTAGAAAAGAATCCAATCACACCATAGATATCCAGGAAATGACAAGCCAAAGTTGAAACCAATATCAAACCTAACAAATCCCATGCCAATGACAACAAATGAACCAAAGAAACAAATGCATGTACCATGCATTCACACCTCAGCTAGGAAATCACACATGCAACCTGTTACCTGTGAAATCCTCTTGTTGAAGCTACTGATCCAACCTTATCCTTGTTTCCTTTTCTTTTCCTTTCTTTTCCTGTTCCTTCCTTTGCTTTCCTTATTTTCTCTTCTTGGTGCTCTTCTCTCTTTCTCTAAAACTAATTCCAAATCAAAACTAAAAAAAAGTTGTGAACTGATCATTAGAAGTCGTTTTATCATTAAGGCCTCTATTTTCTTCATTTTCCCTCTAATTTCCCTCTCATGCAAATTTGTGTCTCTTGACCTTCATTTTCTCCTATTTTCCTTTATTTTCATAAATAAAATGCCAATTAATGACTCTTTGCCTTTTCTAATGCATTTTCTATTTTTCCTTAGCCATAAATAAACCGAAAGTGATGCCCACTATAGTTCTTTTCCCAACATTCAGCTGGGAATACATGTCCCATGACCTTGGTATTTTTCTTTTTACCTTTATTATACTTTATTACATGAAATTTTAACTTGGGGCTATTACAAACCCCTCCCCCTTAGGGGAACATTGTCCTTGGTGTTTTATGACACCCATGACCAACAAAAACACTAAAAACCAAAACATACTGCCCATGGATCTTTATAACATAGATTGATGTAATATTTACAATGTACAACTACTGCAAAACATGACCAAGATGACGAATATGACAATCATACTGCTTATTGGAGCTTTATAACACAACTCATTGTGATATCTACAACCATATACATATATACATACATATACTAAAACTCATTTGCTTGACCCTACAAATAATGAAGGATACCTAGCCTACTTCGCCATTTGCCATGTAGCTTCATCAAGCCCAAAGTGCTTCCACTGCACTCTAACATTACTCGATTGCTCAGTTATGGAGCATGAGTTGTTTCTACTGCAATATGCATCGAGGATCTAGTTAGAATTCTTCCTCTGGCTCCATCTACAATATAGACTAGTCAAACACATGATCAACATCCTATACATATCTCTTAAGAAATGAAACATGCAAAACATTGTGGACTTTCACTTTCGGAAGCAGTGCAAGTCTATAGACCATTGTTGCAATCCTCTCAAGGATCTCAAAAGGTTTTCAATACTGAGCTACCAACTTGGCACATGATCCAATCCTCAAGGAGATCCTCTTGGGCTTGATGTGCAAATACACATGCTCCCCAACATGAAACTCCTTAAATACCTTGTTTTGATATGCATAACTCTTCTTCTTGTCCTGTGCTACCTTTAAATTTCTTTTAATAACCTACATTTCTTGCTCCATCTCTTCCAACATATCAGGTCCAATCAATACCATGTTCACTGGATCACTCCAATTGATAGGAGTATTACAACTTTGCCTATAAATAACCTCAAACAAACTCATCTTCAAGGACTCTTGTTACCTGGTATTATAAGAAAAATCAACCAATGGAAGATACTCTTCCCACTTCTGTTGTTTATGCATTACATACATCCTCAACATGTCCTCAAGAATCATGTTGCCCCTCTCTGTCTGTCCATCTTTCCATG
>APFE030079229.1:375823-388001 GCA_000404065.3 Pinus taeda | reverse complement strand
TTACTTCTCTTAAAATCTTTGTTTATCATTATTGTGTTCTGGGTGTTGAAGTGATGTCTAGTTTATGGTATTATGATCTTATGACAGCCGTATGAGAAGGGATTGAGTATATCTTTATGTGATCTGATGAACTAGATCTAATTGATGACTCTCATTGTATATGTATTGATCTAGTGATTGAGTGATTCAGAAAGTTGTTTGATTATGAGCTTCAATGTGGTTATTGGGTCCAGTATGAAAATTGGATGAAATGTGGCCCTTTTCAGATTATGTGTTGTGCTTCAGTGTATCCAGTATGAAAATTGATGAAACGTGGTACCTAGAGGAGAGAAGATTGTAGGTCAGCACCTACGTACTAGTATCTAATAAGCTAGTACAAAAGCAAAGGGGAATCTTTGGAGCATTGTAGCGGGTAGCAACCTGCGTACTAGTAAATGGATCGGCTAGTACAAGAGCAAAGGGGGTTGTAGCTCCCGTACTGGTATAAGACTGCACCAGTACAAATATTGTAAAAGGATTTTCTTATTAAGAAGAAGATTGAGATGACTTGCAGCAGGTGGTTTTCTCCCGCATTGGGTTTCCACCTTATATCATGGTGTTCATGTGTGTGCCTTATGTGTGATGATCTATTCTATGTTACTGCATCTGTTAACTGATAATATGGTTGATAATGTTCTAATGCACTCATTGAAGATCAATTAACTTAATCATAAGAAGTTGTGGAAGTAGCATATATGAATCTGGTTATGGAAATGAAAAAGTTTTATTAATGTGATAATACTGATTCACCCCCCCCTCTCAGTATTATTTCCAACAGTATCTTAAGGTCCACTCCTCATGTTACACTCTCACTTGTGATCTTTTCCTCCTCTTTTAATTGCCTACGAATGTATTTCCATGCCTTTATATCAACATTATTAATATTTTGTTCTTTTATCGCTTTAGTTTGAGTTTTTTGACTATTTGCATAAATTTTCCTAGTAACATAGAAAGTAAAGAGAACTATAAATGTGAGTAAAAAAACATGAAGATATAGAAAAAATGGAAAAAATACTACAAAAATGAAAAATAAAAGACTATTTAAAAGTAATCTAATGTGTGAACTCTACCTTCTTATAACACATGACATTCTCTTCAAGGGAAAGGACCTACAAAAATGAATAAAGAAAAGAAATACTATTTAAGTCATCTAATATGTGATATCTTCCTTTTTACAACCAATGCACTTATATTCTTTTCTTTCTTTTTTTTTTTGTTTTTTTTTTTTTCCAGTAGAAAAATCAAACTTTTTATTAAGAGAATAAAAAGTTACATCTATATATGCCTTAAGCATTACTGACACTGAATGATCGAAAAGAAAATCACAGAGTAGCTAAGTAGAATAAAACATTAACCATGAGAATACGAAGTACTAGAAGTATCTACAAAAAAACACAAAAACATTGGTAACCCTCATAAAGTGTTGTTCAAAAGTAAATACTGTAGCATATAGTATCCAGAACAAATACAAGGTGCATCAGCAATATAAACATTACATGTGTAAAGATAAACATTGATAAACCTGTATCAAAAAACTTGAGAACATAAAATAACTAGTCTGAATAGTGAAGAAAATAAAACTGCATAGGAAATATCATATGTTGATAGGATGCTAATATAATCCCCAGATCCTTCCTTCTTTAGTCTCTCTTAAATTCCATCTTGCCATAACTTGTTGTATGCCCTCCTTAGAAAGGAGGTATGCCTTAGAGTTTCATTCCCTGTTTACGTGGTACACATAAATGTAGTCAAAACCCTGTTTTATATGTAAAATTTCTTCAATTGGAGGAAGCAAAGTGTGATTTTGACATCTCTAAAGTTCATTACACCAGTTTATCACATTTAGGGAGTCATCAAAAATTTGTACTGAAACAATCCCAATTTTCTAGATCCAATATAATAATAATTTCAAAGAGAGGAGTTCTGCATAATTATTTGTTCCAAATCCTAGGCCAGACGAAGCTTTTAAATTCCTTTGATTGTTGACGTGTATGACCAAACCTACCCCACATTTGTTCTAATCATCATATGATCCATCAAAATAGGCCCAAAGGATTTTCGGATTTATTTTTTCCTCTCTAATGATTCAAGGAGATGGGGATGTTGTTGAGGTTGGAAGGAGAGAGAAAATATCATCACACTGAATAGCAATAAGGGAAGGAGATGAAGGAATGTCAAAAATGATGAATTTGTTTCTTGCCAACCAAATTCCCCATGAGATTATTGGTGGGACATTTCTCAAATTTTCATCTTGCATCGAATTCCACCAATTTTTCCAAACCTCAGTTATGTTTTCTCTTCTCCATTTAGAACTAAGTTCTAGAAGTCTCAGGGTGGCCTCCAATATTTTTGAAGTGAAAGGGCAGCTTAGGAACATATGGTTTACAAATTCTTCATAATTTTTACATAGCATGCACCAACCCAGACCATGATTATTTCCTATTTGTAGGTTATCCCATGTTGGCAACTTGTTTTAGAGGATGCACCAGAAAAATGATCTTGACTTTGCAGGGAATTTAAGTTTCCAAAGTAATTTCCACCACCATGTCTACTCCCCCTGTATCTTCTGGTCCATTTGATAAAGGTATCCAAATTTAGGGGAATATTTACCTGTAGGTGCATGGACCCATCTGAGATCATCTACTCGATCCCTTATCCTGACCTGAGATCGTTGCAGTTCTCTAGTGTAGTTTTCCAAATCATCTCCCCATTGTGGTTCTAAGTGAAGGTCTACGACAGGTTTCCATCCCTTAAGCCACATCGAGGATGCTTCGACATTTGCCATTTGATTCAAGAAAATTATTTGTAGGTTGTTGAGAAGATCAGTTAAGTCCCTTGGAAGTCAATATCCTTCATTGCATCCTACCCATAGATCCAAACCAATTCTGACCTTCTCCCCATTCCCAATGTGCCATGCAAGTCTGTCTTCTATAACCCTAAAGGAGTCCACAGTGGCTTTCTAGATAACAAATGAATTTTGTGTTTTTTTGTCTATATTGTGCACCCATTCCTCAAGAGGAATGGGATCAATATATTTTCTTTTCACTACAACAATCTAGAGATTATCCATTGATAAGATACACCACCCTGATTTTGTTGCAATAGCTTTTGCAAATAGAGGGAGATCCTTTATTCCCCATCCTCCCCATGATTTGGGAGGGTTATCTTGTTCCATGCCACCCACCGTAGAACTGCTTTCTCCTTTGCTCCAGACAATAAAAAACAACCACACATTTTCCTGATCCAGGAAAGGATTCCTTTGGGGACCCAAGTGAGTGCAATCCAATAGACCATAATTGCAATTAGAACCAATTTTATTAGAATTGGTCTTCCAACCCTCGAGAGCCATTTATAACTCTGTTGTTTTATTTTCTTTTCGATTTTGGCCAACATTCACATCCAATCTTATTTTTTGTATGAATATGACTTGAGGTGCAAATCTAGGTTTTTGAAATTGTCCTTCATAGGCATAGCTTCAAAGGGAAGGAAAGTATGAATTCCACTAATTTCTACACATACCTTTCCTTCATGAATAAGGGAAGATTTATGTTCATTTATGCACATACCTATAGCTTTGAGGAACAAGTAGAGTGTGACTTTGAACTATTGAATATCACCTCTAGATCCATCACTAAAGAGGAGAATATCATATACAAATAGAAGATGTGTTACAAAAATATTTGTAGCTACTTCAATCCATTTTAATTCTCCCATATGTTTTTCTATGAGAATCAACTGGCTCAGTCCTTCAACCACTCGTAAAAAGAGGATAGGTGACAAGGGGCACCCCTATCTGAGACCTCTCTGGTTGTGGTAAAAGGGGGATATTGCTCCATTAATTAAGACTACAAAACTTACATTTGTAATGCATCCCATAACCCAATTGATAAAGCCTATGCCAAAACCCAAATGTGTAAGAAAGAGACAAAGGTAAATCCATATTATATTGTCATATGCCTTTGATAGGCCGATTTTTAATATCAATCCTTTCCTTTTGCTATTTTTGATACTGTGCATAGATTCCTAAGTGACACCTATGGCTTCGTGAATTTGGCTTCTGTATAGAAAACCAAATTGTTCCTTGGCAACATTTTTTGAGAGAATCAGTTTTAACTAAACAACTATAATTTTTTCAATTATTTTGTAGATACAATTATAGAGAGAGATTAATTTGATTTCCATAAATGTTTTTGGGTCATCATTTTTTGGAATTAGAGCCAAAAAATTGGAGTTGAAAGGCTCATAAACCTGACCTTTTAATTTGGATTCCTCCACTCTTAAGTGATCTCATCTCCTAGACTCTCAAAAAAATGTTGGAAGAATTCCATCGTCCATCTGTTCGGCCCCAGACTCTTGTCTTTCTACATATATCTTAAGACTCCTTGTACTTCTCCTTTTGTAACTAGTGCCATAAGCTTTCATTTTCTTCTTGTTGTGCATATCTAGGGAAAAGTTGGGCAACTTGAATGGCTTCTGTTATCATTTCTTGTTCTACATCTCTAAAATGTGTTCTGAAATGATCTCTCCCTCAAGATGCTTGCTTGTGGAAGGATTTTGCAGTGCCACCATCTTCTTTTTGCATTTCCCATATAGTGTTTATATTATTTTTGCCTCTTGCATAATTTTTAAAAAACTTAAGAGTTTTCGTCCCCTAAGGCTAGCCAAATGGCTCTACTTTTGAGTCTCCAATGATCTTCTTTATCTTTTATGATCTTTATTTTTGAGGTTTCCAATTGCTTTATCCTTTCCTTTATTTCATTTGTCTCATAACCATCTCCCTATGGAAATTCCAGTTTATCTAGGGATTCCTCAATGATTTTTAGTTATGAGTCTTCCCTTATCATTTTTTTCCTTTACCCATAGTATAGTTATCTGCTTCATTATTTTGAGATTTTCTATTAACTGATGTGCAAAGGAATGGTCCTAGATAGGGGCTAAAGGAACCCAAGTGGCCTTTACCAGTTCGTTGAAACTGATTCCTTTAAGCCACACTAGATTGAACTTAAAAGGGGATCTAGGCTTCCTACCGGTCCCCTTCAATTCTAGGAAAATAGGGAAGTGGTCTAAATCTCCACCCATCCCTACCCATTGTCTAAAAAGTGAGATGTTTTTTATAAGGTCTTCCTTCATCATAAAGCGATCCAATCTCTTTGCCACCCTAGCCTCACCTGAGCTCCTATTTCTCCAAGTAGGCCTATTTTTTATTAAGTTAATGTCAATAAGATTACATGCCATCAATTTGTTCACAAAGAAATATGCCAGGGGATCAACTTGTGCTTATGGCCCCCAAGTTTTTGACAATCCTAGAAAGAGGTTGAAGTCCCCTCCCACCACCAAATTCGGGATGTTCAAGAAGGATTTTGATAAGAGATAATTCCATAAAACTACCCTATCATGGCATGGCCCATACATGTTTATAAGAGATAGGTCCATACAGAGTTCTAAGGAATAGACCTCAACGCCCAAGACCAAATTCGAGCCCCAAGAGTTTAAAATCATGATACTACTATCTTTAAACCCCATAGCTAAACCCCCAAATATTCCCTTCACATCATAGGCCACGAATGACCAGCCCATCATAATTTTTCTGAGAGATGCCAGGAAAAACTCTCCATTTCCCAGGGTTTCTTGAAGTATAATTACATTAGGACTCAAATTTCTGAAGATATCTTTCAGCGCTAACTTCTTATGGGTGCTAGAAAACCCTCTATAGCTGAAAGATAATACAATAACTTGGTATCCACCACATGGGATTGTGCCTCTCTAAGTGCCCCTTTCAAAGAGAGTTGTTTCCCATCTACTATATCCAGATTTTATTTTATTTGAACCTTAGATAAATTTTATTTTGCCACCTCTAGTCTTCCTAGTTTTGGGGGACTCATGAAAAACACCTAGGCCTCCAATGGATGTTGAAGGGAGGTCCTTCTTGTTACGAGGACACAAATTATAATGGAAGGCCAACTAAGATGAAACAGGGGATGGTGTTGGATCTAGGTTAGTCAAGGAAGATACAAATATATTTAGAGCATGTATAGATGTGATTCTACTATCCAAACCATAAGATAAAATAAAAACTGGAGGATTTTCAGAACATAAATTCCTGGAGGGACCAAGCCCAGGAAAACTATCAAGTAAAGATTGAAATGTTGTGGATAAAGAGGAAGGGGGAGGGGGGGGGGGGGGGGGTGTGGTTATGTGAGGAGGAGGGTCAATGATTTGAATATCTTCCCCAGCCTCTGGCCTCGCTCTTCCTCCTCCACCTCTTGTCATCCATGCACCACAAATGGAATGTCTTCAACCTACATCTGTTATAGAACAACAACCCTTTTCTCCCCTGCTTCCTAGTTTTGGTTTCATACTTCCTCCTTTGCAATTTCTAGACCTTCATCTCTAGGTGATCCCCATTTCCTTCTTCTTCTTTGAAACCCCAGAGGAAAATCTCGTGCTAGACGTCCATGTTTATAGCATCAATGGCATTGGAAGGGTAGTTCCTCGTAGTCAATAAGATGAGTGTGTGATTACCTCTATAGTTGTAGTTCAATATTTTTCACCAGACCCTCCCTAGGATCAAGCTTTACTAGGAGTTGGGCTACAATCTTGCACTTAGTTTCTCTGAAGGACATATCTGCTTCGAGAAAAACCCGTTTCTCTGAAGGACATATCTTCTTCGAGAAAAATCCCCAGTTTGTTTCCTATCACCTTAAACACATCTTTCATCCATAATTGAGGAGGTAAAGATGGTAATTGGACCTAGACTGATATTTCATCGAGATTTTCTCTTTGTGGGTCAAAATACGACTTCCATCACTTGAAGAGAATCAACAAAATCCCAAATGACCAATTTATCTCACGGATCCATTCAAGGGCTTCTTTTTTGCTGAATATAACCATAAACCACCCTCGTGCCAAGGTGATCACCTCAGAATGGTTATCCTTCTACCCTTTTCTCTCCCAATTATGATAAGTTCCAAAGCTTCCTTTGCCTTATCAATTTGTATGTCAACCCCAAGGACAAGGTTCAGGTTCTCCGTCTTCTTTCTTTTGAATTTTCCTTTTTTCCTTTGTGACCCAGAATATGGGCCTTTCCTCTGCTTAATAGCCTCATGCTAGATCTATTGTCCCTGTGTTGGATTAGTATATTTGGGTATCCACCCAAAATATTCATCTATTAGCACCTTTTATATGGTAAGCTCCCCAATTTCTGTAGTCTTCCCTTCCTTTTGTGGCTGAAACGCCAAAACCCCCACCGATGTCCCTAGAAAACTCAAGCCCAATCGTCCATCATTCTCAACTCCTGTGAAATATTGGATTATTATGTGACCTTGAGCCTTCTTTACCTCTATGCGAGGTTCATGGGTTTCTCCAGCCTTCCACTTTGGATTACTCAGTACCTCATCACCTCTGTGCTTCTTCGAATAATGGCTAGGGTTCTATCAACCCTCTATGGCGAGCCCTTTTATTTACTTGCAAGTTATTGATCAAGTAGGATTTAATCCGAATCTTCAAGCCCTCCCATATAAACTACAACACTAGAATTATCTAAAGGGGTTATGGGGCTTATCTAGAGTTGTCTGACCATCTTGAAACCCTTTGTCAGAATCCCATAGTGCTGCAATGGAATAAAAAGTGTTGTCTTCTTCCAAGAACCCTAATCCTCTTTCAGGTTTCCTCTCCAGCCTTGAAAAACCTATTTTTCCAACTGGATATCGGGCTGGTAGTCTTACCTTGTCCAAATTCTACTGAGTTAGTTTAAGCCCCCAGAATGATAGGATATCTTCCAGCTCGGGCTCCAGGTCGACATAGTCTCACAGGATGACCATTTCCTCTGTCTGAAAGAGTCTCCAATTCCATTCTATTCATTACCCATTTGTCATCAAACTAAGTGGTAACATAACCCCCTTTGTTTCCCTCTTATTTTTTTAGTAAGCATGATTTTTCATTATATTTCTCTTTGTACATTTATTATTTTGGTGGGACCTTTAACATTTCAGACTTTCAAAGTCTATTTCAATATTTCAGACTTTCAATGTTTGTTTGGACATTTTATTTTCAAAGTCTATTTCAACTATTTTTATTGCATTCAAAGAACAATTAGCCATCCAAACTCTATCTTTCCCAACCCTAAGGTAACGCTTATCATCCCAAATGATGACCTCATTTGCTAGATTTTGTTTCCTGCATCTTTATTTTAAATGTGGTGGAAATCTACATTTAGGGCCACTTCTTGTTGTTCAGATAAATTTTGCATGAGGCTCCCTGAGGATTTTATGTAATGTTGAGGTGAATTTAGGAGATGTTTGGAATGACATTGTTCATATATAATGGATGTTTAAATACCCAACTATTATTATATCTAAGGTTGGATTTCACTTGCATATAATAAATCAAAATATATGATGGATTCAATCCATTGTTGGTAATGCTTTCAACGGGGTTACTATATTGGATTTTTGAAAAATATTTGTAACCATGGGCACATTTTTTCATTTTGGAGGAGTGGGGTTGTGAAGTGAAGTAGCATGGAAAAATGGGGGCATTGAAGAGTGGAATGGGTCCAGTTATGGCATGGATAGAACCTCAAGTCACCCAATCTCCTCAGTCTCAGATAGTGAATGCTGGAAGGGAGTGGGGGATGTTGCAGGTGATAATGAGCACTCAAATAGGCCATTTCCTTCGAATTTTGATGGAGTAGTCAGTCATTGTTTGATGAGCCACCATTCAATGAGAAGTAGTTCTAGCACCAACCCTACTTTTACTTCTATTCCTCTTCTTGCCTCCTCCCCTTTGTCCTCATTGCTTAGAAGGTTTCAAGGGAAGGATGCACTATCATATGCAAATATATTGTGCTCGAGGAATAAGTTTGTGGATGCACTTGGTCTCTATCAAATTGTTCTAGAAACAGAGCCTACCAATGTCGAGGCTTACAATTGGAAAGTAATTTATTTCCAAATACAAGATATCATTCTGAAGGCATTTGAATTCTTTGTAGAAGTTGTTGTGCTTGATCTAACACTATTTGGAATTTTTTTCTTTTTTGTATTTGTTTTTTGCATTACTTGTTTGTTCGAGCTTATGTATAATAAGTGCTTTATAATGGATTCTTAAACTAAATGTATTTGAATATTACTGGGATGACCAAAATATATCTACATCAATCATGGCATCAATATATAAATGTGAAAATTATGTAATCTATGTCTGAATTAAAAGGAAAAAAAACTATGTCAGTCCATATAGATACGATTAACACAATTTTTTGGATGGCACCATTGGACCTGTGAAGTTTCAACTAAATTCAAATTGTAAAAAAATTATTGTTAATGTACCAAGCCTTTTTAAGGAATCCCTACCTAGTATCATGTTAGTTAATGTTGATGACATGGATTGACTAACATGGCATTGACATCTACTAGCTCGTGTGGTCACACTTCTACACACATCTGCTACAAAGAAACCTGTAACATAACTGAGGCAACTTTAGCAAGTGGATTTGCACCAAAAAAATGATAAATCAGCTAGACAACTTCTTTCTTAATGGAAATTGTTTCATGGCAATAATAATGAAGGTAGTAAGTGTGTTATGGAAACAATAATCAAGGCACTAAACAATAAAAACATGGTTTTGAATTTTGAAAAACGTATAATGTTTAGAATGCTTATTTTTTGTCTACATAAAAACACATAAATCTCATAATTCTTTCCTTTTTTCCAATAAAATTGTTCAATATTTCTCTATATGAAATACTTGTAGGGTAAAATTATGCTACTTATGGCGATTTGTTTTTTTTTTCTACTTAGATATGTAAATGCTAAAATCTAGCTTTTATGTCCATCCTCAAAACCTCTGTGGCATCTTTTTGGATTCGAACCCAAGAAATTCATATGTAATACAATAATATATTCATGGGAGCAGTATTGGATGCTTATCATATGTTTTTCTTTAATCCCTATGGATAAACCCTAAAAGTGTTATTTGAGGCTCAATTTTATTAGAGCCTCCAAAAACAATTTGTCATGGGTGGAATGTGGAAGGCCTAGTTAAAACCTATATTGCATGGGAGTTCACTTTCCCCTCTGGATCTTGTGCTAAATTTAGTGTTGTAGGAGTGTGTGCTTGATTGAGGCATCTACATTTCCAAGTTCTCCCAAGAATTTTCCTAGCACTTATGGGAACACTCTCCATATGGTTGAAAGATGACAAATTATTTTCCCTTTTCTAAAAATAGTGTGGATTATGTGAAGGCCCTAGTAGGTCCCATACAATACAGAGGAGGGTTTAGAGATTATACAAACTCCAATCGATGTTCTTTGCTTATTCCAATTTTCATAGACTCATTTCATTCATTTCTCATTAGGGTTTTGAGAATTTCTCATGGCAAGAGAAAACATTAATAGGTAGTAGAATTGTTTCTGTTTTTTTATATCTTTACTTGTCATAGACTTCAACTCTATTTAGTTTTCCAGTTTCTAATATCACTTTTATAAATTAGGCACATGTCCTATCTTGTAAACATTGTTCTATACATGCTATAACTATTTGTTGATGATGACCTATTACATTTCATATTCTACTCCTTCCAATTTGGTTCATAAATTTATAATTGTTAGATGGTTGATGTTATTTGGTTCAACTTCATTTCCTATTCTACTTCATGCTATTTATTTTGATTTTGTAACTTCTAAATAGTTTACCAATGGTTACAAAGCCTTGAGACTTGTACTAAATTGTTGATGTTCTAATCTACTATGAATCACATTTCTCAGCTCTTAGTAGTACCATATTTCCTATTATTAGCATTAAAGTCTAAATTCTCCTAAACAAATTTGACATTCTATACATTTTTTTGAAGGTGTTGGCACTAAGTCTAGGAACTCTATCCATCATAATACAAATTCCATTTGCACAACCATGGTGCATTATAAGGGGCTAACATGTTTTTTTTTTGGTAATTAGGGTGGGTGTGGTGGGAGGAATATCGTCACCCTTATTGTACAAGCCCTTATTTATTTGAAAATATATGCATTATAATTTATAAATATATGTATATATATTGACCCTAGGAATGTTTTGCTCCTAAGTGTTTTTTGTAAAATATTTCTATAAAAATCTTGTAAAGTTTGAAGGCCTCTTGGCTTTGCATGATTTCTAGATTTGAAAGTAAAGGATGTTGAAGTCATTCTAGAGTCCATAATCAAGTAATTGAGTTGTTTTGTCAATTCCTTAAGATTTATTACTATTTGTTAAACACACATGGTAGAAAATGAATATGAAAGATAAAACATGAGAGTGTATTTTTGTTAACAAATGATTTGCATTTATAGTACATGTTGTGACCGTTGGGTTTCACATCCCAAGGTCTTTTGGACTCCTTTTGTATATTTAGCTTCCACACTAACCCATTGAGGATTAGGTGTCCAACATTCCCCCCTTAATCCGAAGGGTTATGTATGAGTCCAGGAAGAGAGCTGTAATACAAAATTTGCAAAAATACATGACAGCACTAGGCTGAATGTGCTCTCTGAAATGTTGGTATAAAGGGTGGTGATTTAAGGATGACCACCAACACTAGAATGCTTAGTGCAGTTCCTAGAACTCTTCCAGAACTGGCAAGAAGCTGAAGTCTTCTGCTAGAGGAAGTTCTCCTATTGATTTGAAGAGGGAAACCTTCAACCAATAAAAGGAGGTCACACCCTGCATAAAAGGGAGAACTTCAACCTGAAAAGGGAAGTCTTAACCTATGATGGTTTAAGGATGACCAACAACTCTGGAATGCGTAATGCAATTCCTGGAACTCTTCTAAAACTGGTAAGAAGATGAAGTCTTCTGCTAGAGGAAGTGTCCCCAATTTTGTTCCTGGAATTCTTCCGAAACTGGCAAGAAGCTGAAGTCTTCTGCTAGAGGAAGTGTCCCAGATTACCAAATGAAGGCATGCTCAGGGGCATCTTTGTTTCTAGCTACAACTCTGAATCTGGTATGGTAGGTTGTGGCTCAGGCTCGCTTGATGTGACTTTGAAGCTTATAGATGACCATAATTTCCCCCCCTGTTAGATAGAAGGTGAGATGATGGAGAAAACTCAACTACAAGACTGTTCAATACTCTAGAACAAGTTCTAACATGTGATTGGAATATCTTCTTGG
>APFE030079229.1:346452-375296 GCA_000404065.3 Pinus taeda | reverse complement strand
GCTGTTCCCAAGGTCTGATGATGGGCTTGGGAAGTGCAGACTGAGTTTCTACATCTGCATGTACAACTACTACTTTATGGGAGTCTGTTTCAATATATTGAACAGAAATAGGTTCAGAATGATGACTCCTCTATTTTAATTCTTCTTGTTGTAGCCAAGTTTCAAGCTGCAAAAATTCTATCTTCTCTTGTGCATTTTGTAGACAGATTCTAATGTCAGCTAGAGAGGATTTGTTGATTTTTACTATGTCATTAGTAGTAGATTGTATCAGAATTTTCAAAAACTCTAATACTTCATAAGCTTTCCCCATTTTCTCCAGTTCAAGAGTGCCAAGAAAAATTCAGAATAATGACAACAATTTTAAGCACTTGAATTCTCTAGAAAGAAATATGTAGACACTTGCAGTAGGGTTGATATAAAACAATCTTGTCCCCTTTGAAATAATTCCCTTCCTCCTTAATTTAATGGCTTCATATTTCAAGTATTTGAAGGAAATTGAAAGCACTTCAAGTTATTACATGTTGGAATTTATACATGTGTTTTTCCTTTACTGTATTGCGATGCCGAAAACAACAAGCAAAACACTCATAAAGCTGAATTGTTTTTGCAAACAAATAGCAGACAATTTGGTGCATATAACACTGATATCACCCCAAAAATTAAAGCAACCTTCTCATTAGAATCTTCTGGGTCATATCACCGAAGCATATCGCATGTCTCAAATTATTTGCAGAATGGTCATGGGTTCAATGCATCAATAGTTCAATACAACACCATTCCAACACACGGTGACTGAAATGAACTGCTTGAAGGAGACATCATATGGAGACTAAAATGAACTGCTAATACATTGGATGCATGTTGTAACAAAAACTTCTGTTGCAAAATTTTACTCCTAATGGGAAAAAATATACATCTGATATGACTAGTCAGCAAATTCCATTGGACAACAAATGTCAATACCCGAGACTACATAACTATACAGCACACTGAACTGAGGTATATATAGCACTTAACATTTGCTAGTAAGCAATTACAACTGTACAAGAATTAAGGGTCTCAACCTCAACACATAACTGTTCAAAATGCTTTAATTACATCATCCTTTAGTATAGATTAACAGGTTGATAATATGCATTATGAAATAATACATACTAGATACCAAAACCACCTCAAACCAACTCAATCAGTCACGCGCAGACTACTAATAACTCAAACCAACTACCAACTGTTATAGATCTCACCGTTCAATATCTTCTCCTGACAGGACAACTTGAGCGATGACCCCCACGTGGTGACCTCCGACGAACAATTTTGCATCTAAATAGAATGCCTTTTTGCAGCTGCCATTTTTAGTTTCTTGAATACCAAAAACTATACTTCTCTTCTCTACTAGAGAATAAATTTCTTTTTATGGAAGGGCTTCGCTGCCCTCTTCAAACTGCATAATTTTTGGCGCTTGAGATGCCAACGTACAGATATGCCTGGAACTGAGAGTTTGCAGCAGATTTTTAATTAAATGGAAATTAAAAGGCAGCCAGACAATGCATAGAAATGGGTGAAAATGTGAATGAATGGTTGGATAACTCTGTACCACAAGGGATGTCCCGCTTTGCAAAAATTCCAACCCGACCTTCTCCAAGGACTGTCCACTTTCGAGTTTCACAATTTGGTTCACAAGAATGGTTAATGAATCAAGCAATGCTACCTTTTTTGGTGGCATCAATTAATTCAGACTTATTAAGAGATATGATAAAAGCATCTTTCAACCTTGCATCTGATAACTGAGAACTACCTGGCCTGACATTTTAATAGCCTCTGTAAATAAACAGAGGTTTTAGGAATAAACCCAATATGAAAGAGTGAACATCCATGCTTATATTCCATCATTACAGATGTTAGTGTCCATCCCATTCATGGAAAGACTTCAGGTGAGGTTTATATCATTTGAATCATTCGAATAACAACTCCAATACTCAACAGGAAGATGCAGGTGCTATAAAACAACTATATAGAGCTGTAGTCATTCTTAAGATAATAGAACCAAGCACTTCTAAAAGCATATCCTGGGCATGAGGCACTTGCCAAGAGTTAGAAGGTGGGAGTCTAAAGCCATCACTGAGAGGTAGCAGTCATTTTGAAATGGCAGAGGTGAGCAGCGTAAATGTTTAAATGAATATGGACAGCACTGGTATATACCTCTATTGGAGCAGCGTTAAAAACCGGAGGTGTGTTAAACAATGGCAACAATTACTGAGTGTAAATATATGGGCATCGTAAACATATATGGGAGCATCGATAACATAGGAATTGTAGAGGCGTTTTGGCATGAGTGATTGCACTGACACCAAAAAAATAACATATACAGATTTTTGTAGAGAAATATTTCAGTTACTCCTAAAGGAATAGATGGAGAGGTCAGATATTTCAGGTTGCAGAATGCAAAATATGGGCAAAAAATCACGACTACAATATAGCTGACAGGATTCACTGTGAGGTAAATGTAACATTTTTGCAAGAAGTACAGTGCAAAAGGTAGAGAGGACAACTAAAATAGTGCACAATGGCATAGCATCCAGTTTGAAGAATACCACCCAACTAATGGTGGGAGAAGACCACACATCATGGATCTAATACCATGTTAAACACACACATGGCAGCAAATGAATATGAAATATAAAACATGAGAGTGTATTTTTATTAACAAATGATTTACATTTATAGTACATGTTGTGATCATTGGGTTTCACATCCCAACGTCTCTTGGACTCCTTTTGTCTATTCGGCTTCCACACTAACCCATTGAGGATTAGGTGTCCAACACTATTGGTGGTTGTTGTGCATGTGTCTCGATAGCCTCGTGATAATTTTAACAAATCTAGATTTATTATTGTGCAATTTCTATTTAGAAAAGTTTAGAGATTGTGTTTCACAATCCTTGTTTGTTTTGGCTAATTTTTTCTATTTGTTGTAGTGTCATGGTAGCAAATATTGTAAGGCAATATTTGTTTTACTAATATTTTGATTTCCTTTTGCATTAATTGTTTTATTTTCAATTCCAAACATCGTTGGATTACCATTATTGTCAAAGGATACTAGAGTCATTATTGTTGAAGATATGAGCGACAAGGTATATGTCCACTCTTGCTTGTATTCTTTCCCCTTTGTGTTGAATTCTCTATTTTCATACTCTTCTCATTTCTTTTCCTTCATTTTGTTTCATGTTTTTATCAAGAAGCATGTTTGGTATATGGTGTATTCTTCCATATTTTAAAGATGGTGTCGATCGACAATACCAATGATGGCAATTTATTTGAGAATCTTCATGGTGAGGATGGCCCATTCCATGGAGAGGTAATTTTGTCTTTGTGATATATTTAATTCCATCATAGAGGTATTTGATTTGGTGTTGACAATGGAATGGAGGAAACTCCACCTAGAATATTCTAGAGTTCATTGTCAGCCAAATGGTTCTAAGTGCAATAAGATGAAGAGATATATGTTTTGATAGAGTTATCTTCAAACCATTTTCTTACAACCTAATTAGGATGCCTCTTGCTAATATTATTGACCTCAAGCTAGTAGAATAATAACCTTTGATACCTCCTTATTAAAGGAAAATGGTCTATTTTCTCCACCACTCTCCAACAAGGTGTGCATCACCCTAAACCTTGTTGTGCCCTTCTTTAGAGGACCTCCTAGTTCATAGATTTATTAACTAATGCTACTCACATAAATAATTTAGACTTCATAGGAGCTTTGTATTTCCAAAATATCCCCCACCATGATGTTTCTTATGTTCCCTCTTCTTCATACATATAATTATCCAATCCTTGTCATGAATTTACTTGAAGAAGGGTTTTTGAAAGACCCTCCAATTCAAGGATTTATTATTGAATGTTGATCATATAAAAAATTTAGACTTCATAGGAGCTTTTACTTTCAAAAATATCCCACACCACGAAGTTGCTTATGTTACCTCTTCTTCATACATAGCATTATCCAATACCTATTGCGAATTTACCCAAAGAAGGGTGTTTATGACCATACTAAATAGATATCCTCCATTTTTAGTTTGATAGGACTCTACACTAACTTCCTAATATAGCCTTGTGAATATTTGGCTTCAATACCTTCCAATCCAAGGACCTTAATGCTCAACAAAATTCCTTTTCATAGGCATGGAGTAGTTGGTTTTTCCAAGTTTGTTAACACAAAATTTTCTTAACCATTCAATAGATTTAGCATATGCTAGGAAAGATGGAATTTCCTTGTATATTTATAATAAGAACTAGGCGATTACAAGAATTGATTAATGGTGTGGTTGGTATTCAAAATTAAAAACTCATTGCCTTTCAAGAGTCTGTTAGGATCTCAAATTTATTGAGCAGGACATAACCTCCAAATATAGAGTTCTCCTAAATAATATAGTCCCAAAGTTCCATGTGAGAAATATCCATGGTCTGTTGAAACTTGAAGCAATGCCCTATGACCATTTAACTTTGTTGAAAATTTATCAAATTATTCTAAATAGACATTTTTTAATTTTAGTTCCTTAATATCTGTATGATAATTCCCTTGCTGAGTATTACAATGATGACAACATTAACTACAATTATTGTTTGTCGTTGGAAGAATGAAGTGAAATGACAGAGATCTACATTCTCTTCTTCACTTTAAATTTATTTACTCTGGAAAAGACACTTAAGAGACAACTTCCTTTTTTGATTAAAGAATCCAAAATAATAGAAATGAGGTACTTTTCTGGAAGTGAATTAGTGTCAATATTGTAAACATAAGACTTAATCTTTCTATGCTCTACCTATTCTTGAGTTGTAAGTTGATTTTCTTTCAATGTTGCATTTACCATATGTATTCCACCTTCTACATTCATGTTTTTTTGTTGAAGGACATCTTCTCTATCTTGAATGGTTGATGGCTTCAATGTATATGAAATGGAAATAATTTGAATTGACTCAGTTATAATGGCATGGATTGGGAAACTAATTGCATGCATTGACTAAGGGTTGGGAACAATATTTGACAATATTGACTCATAATGTTGAAACTACTTCCACAGAGTTTTTGAGTTTCCAACATTGGACTTGACTGACTCAGACTTAGTCTGATAAAAAATATGGTGTTTCTAGGGAAACTCATTGCTTTGGATAGGGTCAAATTTTAAGGCTCGACCTATCCTTCTACCTTGGCATTCATATTTTTCAAGAAATGAATTAGATATATCTTCATTTTTCTTGGAAGTAATAATTATAACATCCTAAGGTATGGGGGGGGGAGTGTTTGAGCTAATAATATGGAAATAATAATAAAAGGGATTGAATGACATACTAGTATGACAAGAAAACTCATTCAAATTGGGTGAATTTTTTTCCTTATCCCCATTGTAACTATAAGATATCTTTTGGACTGTGTAAGATAACTTTAAACAATAATGGCTACCCATTTGTGAAGCTTCCTTTTAATTGAACTAATTTTTAACCCTTTGGAGTTCCTACCATCTTCTTTTCCTAGGGATACTAGTTCTTGGTAACCATTTTAATCTATGCACTCTATGCCTTGGAACCAAAGGATATTACCTTGAATTTTGAACCCTTGCAAGAAATAGTTCGATGGCTTGATCCTTTTTTTCATGGAGTGCAGGTATTCGTGGTATGCTTAAGCTTTGAGATGTTCTTGTCTTCACTAAATTATCAACTTCATCACTCCAGTGTTGATTTTCATATTATGTGGTAATTGGATTCTTATATTTTAATTGTTAATGATGCCAATTTGTTTATGAAGATTCACCTAGGGAATCGATATTTCTCTGTATTTCTTTGGAATTCTTTTGCAACTAAAATTTCCTCATTTCTATGAGTGTTTACTTAACATGCTAGACTTTCTTAGAACTCAATACTCAATACTAAAAACATCATTTAATATGTTTTACATTGACTTGCACATCCATGCAACCTATTTCCAAAGCTTCTTTATACACCAAAAGAGATCATCCCCAATGACAAGACAAATAGCTAACTCACAAGGCCATCTATTTAGTCCAAAAGATTTACCATTAGCCATGTGTGAGGATTTATCCTTTATCATGCAACAATAGAAAGCTTCTATATACCAAATAAATATCAAATTAGACACATGTTTTGTAGGCTCATTAATAAATGTGGTTTCCATGTGTTGGGTGTATTTGGCATGCAAAATCAGCCAACTATCAATAACAACAACACCCTCCATGTTATATATTTATGATGTTAAGTATCCCTGCATGGGCACCAAAAATATCCTTCAAGTGATACACCCAAACTACTGCTATATGTAGTGCTTGTGAGCCCAAATATCCTATCTCAAAAATAGCAGAGGGTCTCCTTGTTGCTGGTCATAAGATAAAAGTACAACACTGCTAAAATTCTCATAATAAGAAAGAGAACAATGCCCTGTATCAAATTTGCATGCTCCACAAATCATATGGTGATTAACACACTAAAATTAGAACTCTCATAACAATGCTTTTATTCAAATAATAAAGATGTGGATTAAATGTGGGATAAATTTCCTCCAAGAAAAATGTCATTGCTGATCCACTATGGCAACCCTAACCAAGTTTCCATAATAGACTTCATTTAAGTTTTATCTGTACTTTATACATCAACTTGTTTATGCAACAGGGCATATCATACAAGGTGAGCACCCTCCATCTTATGTAAATAAAATAAGTTTCCTTTATCTTGTATAAATGACATTTATCCTCCATCTTATATAAGTGGCATTTATCCTCAAAAGTTATGTGTAAGTCAATCCCAATATAATGACCAAGATGTTCAACTCCAAAACAACATTTATCCTCAGAATATATGTAGAATTTAGTCTCAATATAATTACCAAGTCGTTCAACTCCAAAATGGTGAAAAATAGGTCCCCACCCATTGCTTTGGTAATATCTTACACACATGAAAATAAAAATGGGCACCTTATGGTTATAAGGAAGACTGTTGTTTTTGTTTTTGAATGGAGGTTACTATGAAATAAAGTTTGGATTGTAAAAATATGCCACACAAATAAGTTTAATGATGGCCTTATTGAGACACCCATTCATGGAAAATCCCAACAACCCATGTGACATGTTGTGACTGATTTTACCCTCTAAGACCTAAAAACAGGTAGTGTTCTTTACCTTGTACATGCATGATAGTCATTTCATACTTGACTTATGAAAATTCACAACAATTCATTGAAATTGAATTTTAGCCCTTACAATATTCCTTGAGATGCATTTCTTCATGGATTTTCCTGGTATAGTATCTACCTCCCTTGTCTCTTGAACTAAATCTTGTGGGTGAAACTTGGGAGACCAGTTTGACTAGTCAATGGTTGAATGCAACACTAAAAAATGACTTGACTTTGCCTAGTAAGTAGTAATTGATCTTTGTTCCTTCCTATTAAGGTTTCCATTGACTAACTTCATAACTCTTTCAAATATTCTTTATAAATTTTTTGTTACAAACCCAATAACAACATTGATGTAGAAGGTACACATATTGTTTGTCCCTTGAAACTTTGATCATTGAAACATAACTAACGTTTCTAAAACTAGAATCTACATCTCTGAAAAAGGATTGTGATACACAAAGTGCTAACTCTCTTCTTCATGTCTTCACAAGTGTTGGAACCCCAACATCGTCTCCTCCTAACAAGATAATACAATGTGTGAGAAACTCAAGGTAAAAATACACTGCTACAGTGCTATGTTCTCCTCTAGGGTTTTCTTATAAGGAATAAAACCTAGCATCTTCTTCCATGTCACAAGAGAAAAAAACTCTCCAAGACAACCCAAGTGCTAACATCCAATTCCATGTCTCCTCTAAAATTTACATCACAAATATTAAGTCTTTCTCTATATAACACTTCTCAAAGTAAATTATAAATATAGAGTACATTAATAGTGAGTAATAGGAAAGGTTCTCTCCTCCCTTTATTAAAATAGGTGTGGGATGCCAACATAAATCATGGACCAGCTCCACTCAAGAAACCCTAGACCTAATTCAACAAGGAAACCCCATATGGAGTGCTATATAATACAAGGATGATAAGTGCTAAAATAGGGTGTTACAAACCCTAGGGTGTTGAAACCTCGAAGGCTCAATGCCCCTCCTTCAAGGTGTTTCACTCTCCAAAAAAATGTTAACCCGACACTCCTTCCATGGTGTTTCTCTATCCACATATATTAATTCAAGATTCTATACCTTTAGTTGTGTGCCACATGTCCTCTGTGGTCGGCACTCCTCAACATGTGTTTCAAGGTAGTTACTATGCTCCAAAGTTTCTACTTAAAAAATGTGTTCCAATCCAACAACATCCATAAAGCATGCTCCTCAACTAAAGTATCATCAAGTTAACTTCCCAACCTCCAAAGTGTATGTCACATAGTCTCCTAATCATAAGGCTAAGTTTCCTCCTTCAAGTTCTTGGCACTTATCCTTCTAAGTAGGTACCTCTCCTAATAAAGCAAACAACTCTCCCATTTGTTTGCCAGAGTATTCGTAAGTTTGATGGTTATAATCATACATGATTTTATGGATTCGTGCAAAGAAATGACATAATATATGTGCTATATGTATTATATTAAATATGTTTTCATTGTGTATGTTTCTTGTGTCACTTGCATAGTCATATCTATGATTGTAAATGAAATATCCTTTAGTATATATAACCAAAAGGAGTCAAAAAATGATTGGTTTACTAGCATTTGCAGGGGTTCTATTTGTAATCTCCTTATGGGAGTATTGTTATTATTCCAACACACACACACACACAATGAAGTTGTTATTTTATTGATCAATTGAAAATTACATATACAATGTCTTATTTGTATTCCCTCTTGATAGTTATTAAAGCCACAAATTTTAAATGTTTACGAACCTATAACATTTAATGGTATAATCTGGTCATATGTCTTAGTGGTTACGACCTACATGCCATGTTACACACAACTTAATTGTTTATTAACCACAAATACCCCTTTCAATGCAGAAGGTATTATGTGCCTTTAATGTTGCTTCCCTAAACACAAGCATCCGTCTATTTCTTTTCCTCTAGGGAGTGTTCCTTCTTCCATTAATTTTGTAGGAAAATATAATCTACAATTGACTGTTGAATCTACTTAGACAGACCTCATTGAACAAATCATTAATTTTTAAAACAATTGTCTTCTTAAAATACATATTCGTGATCATTCTCAATATCACTAGTGGTTACTTTGCTATAATTGCACCGTGAACTGCAATGTTGTAGCTTTATTCTTTTTTCTTCACCTTGAAGTAGATGATTGCAATGAATACTGCAATTCCAGGCAATATCCTTGGTTCACTGTAATTGTAAGAAACTATATCTTTAGCTTTCATACCTTTCTAACTATAAAAGAATGTGTTGTCTATGTTTCTAGTGTTGAACTTCCATTCTTCCTCTAAAAGAGCCAATATAATCATTTCCAACATTTTGGTTGGTATCTTACAAAACATAGTGATAAGAATATTGTAGTTTGATGGCATGCTATTTAGTAGCATTTCCATATCATCCTCACCCTCAAATTGAATTCCAGCCTTTTCCAACTATCAAAGCTCTCAAATAGTAAACATGGTTTGTTACACTAAAAAATTGACATCTTGAAGATAAAAAGTAGTTGTTTTAAGGATAATTTAAAATTCTGTGCTTTGGCCCCAGAGAACATTTCTAAGCTCTTCCAATTCTTCCAGAGTCCAAACATCCTTGCTAGGTTTTGATAGATCTCAATGATGGATATGAGCATCTGATATACCCAACTCAATAAGAGCATTGGTCTGTGTTTTAGTGTTGAATTTTCATTCTTCCTCCAAAAGAAGTAAGATAAGAATTTCTAAAGTTTGGTATGGTATCATACCAAGCATGGTGACAAGACTACTGTAATTTGATAACATGCTATATAGTAATATTTCCATAGCATCTTCCTCCTCGACTTAAACACCAATACTCGCCAATTGTGTTGTCAATGTTGTCAAGTTGTTAACATTATGTGCTACACTCTCAAAAATTGACATATTAAAGACAAAATTTATTTTATTGAGGATTTAGCATTTTGTGCCTTGGCCCAAAAAACATTTCTAAACTCTTCCAAACATCCTTGCTAGGTCTTGACTGATTTCCAAACTCTTCCAAACATCCACGTAACACCAATTGTAGCCAATGATATAATCTTGTCATATGTCTTACTCGTTACATCCTACATGCCATGTTACACACAACTTAAGCATTAATTAACCACTAATAGCCCCTTCAATGCAAAAGGTGTTGTTTGCCTTTAATATTGCTCCCCTCAATACATTAATGGGAATAATACTAAGAGGGCGGGGGGGTGAATCAGTATTATCAAATAAATAACTTTTTCAATTCATAATCATATTTATATATGCTACTTTAGTGAAGGGAACTCGTGTGTGCACACAATTGTTCTTAAGGCAACCAGCATATGTCGAGTGAACTTATGATTTACTTAATTCATCACATGTTGATATTTAATCAGTGCATCAATACTTTATAAACCATGTGTAGTAATAACAGAATAAACCATCACACATAAGCGACACACATGAACACCAAGATTTAAGGTGGAAACCTAATGTGAGAGAAAAACCACATGTTGTTGTTGTCTCTATCTTCTTTTAATATAAGAAAAAATTGTTTACAATATTGTACTAGTGTAGACTCATACCAGTATGTAGGCACACACCTTCAAAAGGCTACAACCTTCTCTCATTCTCCAGCTTCTACTGGAGGGGAGCTACAACCACCTAGCTCTTGTACTAGCTGATATGTTTACTAGTATGTAGGTGCTAGCCTACAAAAGGCTCCAACCTTCACTCATTCTCCAGCTACTACTGGAAGGGAGCTCCAACCCCCTAGCTCTTGTACTGGACGATATGTTTACCAGTATGTAGGCACCGACCTATAGAAGTCTACAACCTTCTCTCTTCCTCCAGGGACCGCATTTCATAAATTTTCAGACTAGATACTCCTAGTACACAACAACACAATATGAAGGTCACGTTTCATCCAATTTTCATACTGGACCCATCAACAACATTGAAGATCAAAATAAATCACCACTACAATATAACCAATCACTAAAAACCTATCAACACTTAAGAAAATCACAATCAATCAATGTGAACAACCAGATCATTGTCACCAGAACACAAAGCAGAACCCAAAACTATGCATCAACAACCAGAACGAACTGCAACTTCAAACATGATATTTCATAATGTATGTGCTACTTCAAAGTGCCGAACCATTGTGTATACGCACCTTCAAAATGGTGAACCAACGTATAGATATGTAGATAAATACTCATAACTTCGTAGTTGTTCCATACTTCACATATACTCAGATCATAGCATATAAAGGATAAAACATGTGTTAGTAATCAGATCTTGTCTATCCATTATCAGACCACATAATGATAATTCATTTTAGGTCTTATGAACCTGATCCATCATTAGATCTCATCCATCATTAGATCTCATCCATCATCAACCACTTATGTGCATACTTAGTTCAGATTAAGCAAAGCACCAGAAACCCATAACATGCATATTTGCTTTGGATCTAACTCTTCATAAGATATTCATTACTTGCACACCTATCCCTTTGATCTTCTCCTCCTTATATACTTAGATCCTTTGTCAATACCTCGGACCAAAACCATAGTTATGCTACTGGTATTCTTTGATGGTATCAATATTATTTTTCGCCCTCATTACCATGGGTCAATACCATGGTAGGAACGTCTGGTATTCATTATCCTTGATTTTCCATCCCTTACATGATTTTCCTTCTGTGAAAGTGCATGCATACGTATACGCTCCTTTTTTTTTATGAACCCACATGTATACGCTACTTGGACAAGGTGAACCAGCATATACTTCTTAAACCATTCTCTTTCTTCAATCTCTAGAGTCTAATCTGTAATCCTTTATTGTTAACCTGTTGCACTGTGAGCTACCATCATTCATCATATATGTGAGTTTCCATCAAGGACAACACCTGTATCATAATGCCAACAATCTTCCCCTTTGGACTTGATGGCAACCATATTGGTGTTTATTACTTCAAGTTTTAGAACCTGTTATATATATCAAACAACACCAAGATACTCTCCCCCTTTGACATCAAGGGAAAATGGCGGACCAAGATATTCTCCCCCTTAGAGATGCACTATGTTGTCCATGCTCCCCCTGAGCATATGTAGAGTTTAGAAATATATTTTTCAATAGAATAACATGACTCTATAACTCAACTATGTGAGTATGACCTGCGTATAACCAATGAATCATACATACATCAATCACCCAACCAAGTGGGGATATACCAAAAGTTCATACATGACTGAATAATTTCAATTATTACATCATCCTTCCCATGCATAGTGGGAGTACAAATTACATCATATGTCCAAAAGGGCTTATTAAAGAGACATATTATTACACCATATATGATCTACACCATAAGCATATGTTAGCAACATCAAGATCAACAACTTGTATATGTCCATCATCAAAAGAGTCATCTAAATCAAACAACTATGTGCATCAAGAAATATAAGTATCATCATATACCAAGGTCTTCTAATATAATGCCAACAATGCATTATTAGAAGCATACACTCCCCCTGAACCTGTGCCAACTTTTTACTATCAGATCTGATCATTGCAATTGTGAATAAGAATCATGAAGGCATCATCATCAACCAGATATTCATCAAGTTATTACCAACTTATGAGGGCCAAAAAAAATTCTACATACCATCAGCAAATTGTAATCATCATCAATCAAAATAGAAAAGATAATTGATAATTGACTGAACCATATCAGAACCATTTTCCTAAGTTTGTCCCACTGCTCCTTCAACAAAACAACCTATACGTGACTGTGCAACTTCTAACTCACATATATATGTGACTTGTCTTCGTGATAACTATGTATGAGAATTGGAATGCTGAAGCTTCACACTTTTAGCTCCCCTTGAGTCTGTTATGTATGTATACTGAGCTATGCCACATATTTCTGATTGTACTTCCTTCTTCTTCCATACCTTGGAGTGTGATGATGTTTGCTCCTTTTGGTATGTTGGCCGAAATTTGCTCCTGCATTCTTTTTCTAGATGCCCAAACCTGTTACAAGCATAACATCTTATATGTTTCATATTCCCTCTATAGAATTCAATGGCTTTGTGACCAAACATATTGCAAGAAAAACAATATCCCTTAAAGTATGGAAGATGATGATATTTATGTGTGACGATTATTTGCTTGAACCATTCTACTTCTGCATCTGGCTGCAATATGTACAAAATTATGACATCTAAAATATTCAACATTATTCATCAGAGGAACGAACCGATTATCACTTCCATAATTAGGAGTAAATGATTTTCTTTGAATACTTTGTTTCCTTGGTTGTTGATAGGGTTGACCTCTTATCTCTCGGTTGATCATTTCATAATTTGAATTAGAGTTCCTTCCTCATCTTGTGAGCTAGATTCACCTTCAACAGTTTCATGAAAGCCAAGACCAATTTTGATGGTAGGAGACCTTTGACTACTAAGAATATTATCCAAAATCTTAGTACTATCTTGAAATCATAACAGTTTATCCTTTTCTTCTAATTTAACTTTTAAGATATTTACTTCAACCAAATATTGCTCTTCCTTTTCCAGATATTGCTTCTTCATAATTTCTTCCTTCTTCCACTCGTTTCCTTAGTTTAAGAATCTTATTTTCTTGTTCTTCATCGGCTTGAGGTAGTTCTTCATTCTGCTTATTTGAATTTTCAAGATATTCTTTTAGAGAGACGATCTCAACTTCAAGACTTTCATAGTAACTGCATCTATCTTTAAGTCTCTTGATTGTTGTACTCTTTTCATTTAATTCATTTATTAATGATGTCACTTCATCCTACAACTTTTGACATTGATCTTCCTTTTCCTTGTACTGCTTCCTTACTTTGTTTCCTTCCTTCAACTGATATTTTAATATGGTAACTTCTTCTTTGAAGGCACACCCCCTTTTGTTAAATAGATCTTGTTGGTCTCTAATTTTATCTGTGAGTCTTTTAACTTCTGCCTCTATATTTCTTTCACTATCACTTTCAATACCTTCAACATTGCATGAACAGAGAAAAGTATCACTAGAAGACCAAAAATTTGTACCTGATACTTCTTTTTCTTGTTCATCTTCAATCTGAGGTGATTTTGAATCTAAATACTTGCTTCCACCTAATGGCCAATTGTTTTTCCTGCTGTCACTGATCTCCTTCAAGCGATCAAGCTTCTACCAAAGGACTTGCTCTGATACCAATTGTTGGGAATAATACTGAGGGGGGGGGGGTGAATCAATATTATCAAATCAATAACTTTTTCATTTCATAATAAGATTTATTACACTACTTTAGTGAGGGAACTCGCATGTGCACGCAACTGTTCTTAAGGCAACCAATGTATATCTAGTGAACTTATGATTCAGTTAATTCATCATATGTTGAACTTTAATCAGTGCATAAATAGTTTATTAAACTTTTAAATAGTAACCATGTGCAGTAATAATAGAATAAACCATCACACATAAGCAACACACATGAACACCAAGATTTGAGGTGGAAACCTAATGCGGGAGAAAAACGACCTACTATTGTCGTCTTTGTCTTATTTTAATATAAGAAAAAACTATTTACAATATTGTACTTGCACAAACTCATACCGGTATGCAGGAACCCACCTGCAGAAAGCTACAACCTTCTATTGTTCTCCAGCTTCTACTGGAAGGGAGCTACAACCCCTAGCTCTTGTACTAGCCAATATGTTTACTAGTACGTAGGCACCAACCTATAGAAGGCTCCAACCTTCACTCATTCTCTATCTTCTACTGGAAGAGAGATCCAACCCCCTAGCTCTTGTAATGGCTAATATGTTTACCAGTACGTAGGTGCCAGCCTACAGAAGGCTATGACCTTCTCTCTTCCTCCGGGGACCATGTTTCATAAATTTTTCAGACTGGATACTCCTGGTACACAACAACATGATATGAAGGTCACATTTCATCCAATTTTCATACTAGACCCATCAACAACATTGAAGCTAAAAATCAATCACCACTGCAATACAACTAATCACTGAAAACCCATCAACACTGAAACAAATCACAATCAATCAATATGAATAATCAAATCATTGTCACCAACAGAGAGAAAAACCTAGAACTCTGCATTAACAACAAAAATTAACTACAACTTCAAACATCATATTTCATAATGTATACACTACTTCGAAGTTCCGAACTAGCGTGTACACGTGCCTTCACCGAGGCAAACTAGTGTATAGATCTGTAGATAAATACTTATAACTTCACAGTTATTCCAGACTTCACATATACTCAGATCATAGCATATAAAGGATAAAACATGTGTTAGCAATAAGATCTAGACTATCCATTATTAGATCACATAATGATAATTCATTTAAGGTCTTATGAACCTAATCCATCATTAGATATCATCCATCATCAACCACTTATGTGCATACTTAGTTCAGATCAAGAAAAGCACCAAAAACCTATAACATGCATATTTTTCTTTTTATCTATCTCTTCATAAGATATTCATTACTTGCACACATAGCCTTTTGATCTTCTCCTCCTTATATACTTAGATCCTTTGTCAATACCTCGAACCAAAACCATAGTTATGCTACTAGTATTCTTTGATGGTATCAATATTCTTTGTCGCATTACCTTGGGTCAATACCATGGTAGGAACCCATGGTATTCATTATCCTCAATTTTCCATCCCATACGCACTTTTCCTTCAATGAAAGTGCGTGCATACATATACACTCCTTTTGCTCTATGAACCTGCATGTATACGCTACTTGGACAAGGTGAAACAGTGTATACTTCTTAAACCATTCTCTTTCTTTAATCTTTGGAGTGTAATCTGTAATCCTTTGTTGTTAACCTGTTGCAATGTCAACTGTCATCATTCATCATATATGTGATTTGCCATCAAGGACAACACCTGTATCATAATTTCAACATAGATTAATCCATATTTCACTTTTTCTCCTAGAAGTATTGATGTTCCTTCTTCCATTACATTTATAGGAAAGTATAATCTACAATTGACTATTGAATCCATTCAGGCAGACCTCATTGAACAAATACTTAATCACTAAAGCAAATGGATTCTTAAAATACATATTCATGATCATTCTCAATATCACATGTGGTTACTTTGCTATACTTTTACTGTGAACTACCATATTGTAACTTTTCCTTTATTCTTAACCTTGAAGCAACTGATTGGCATGAATATTGCAATTCGAGAAAATATCCCTGGTTCATTGTAATTATAAGAAACTCTTTGTTTAGCTTGCTTACCTTTCTAACTATCAAGAAAGGTTTGGTCTATGTTTCTAGTGTTGAACATCCATTTTTCCTCTAAAAGAGCCAATATAATCATTTCCAACGTTTTGGTTTGTATCTTACCAAAAATAGTGAAAAGAATATTGTAGTTTGATGGCATGCTATTTAGAAACATTGCCATATCATCCTCACCCTCAACTTGAATTTCAGACTTTGTTAGCTATCAAAGTTATCAAATAGTTAACATGTTTTGTTACACTCAAAACTGGACATATTGAAGCTAAAAAGTAGTTGTTTTAAGGAGAATTTAACATTTTGTGCTTTGGCCCCAGAGAGCATTTCTAAACTCTTCCAATTCTTCGAAAGTCAAGACATCCTTTCTAGGGTTTGAAACATCTCAATGATGGATATGAGCATCTTATATACCCAACCCAATAAGAGAATTGGTCTATGTTTTAGTGTTGAATTTGTATTCTTCCTCCAAAAGAAGAAAAAAAGAATTTCTAAATTTTGGTTTGGTATCATACCAAGCATGGTAACAAGATTACTGTAATTTGATAACATATCATTCAGTAAGATTTCCATAACATCTTCCTCGTGGAATTAAAATCCAATCTTCACCAATAATGCTATCAATTCTACCAAATTGTTAACATTATGTGCTACACTATCAAAACTTGACATCTTGAAGCCAAAAGTTGTTTTATTGAGGATTTAGCATTTTGCGCTTTGGCCCAGAAAACATTTCTAAACTCTTCCAAACATCCTTGCTATGTCTTGACAGATTTCAGTGATGGATGTGAGGATATGATACTTCCAACCCAATAAGAGCCTCAAATCTACCATCTCTAGTTTACCACTCCAATAATTTATCAACCTGTGTTTGTTTCTAATATGTCCCACTAGCTACTTACTATAGATTTTATTTTATTTTATTTTATTTTTATATCCACGTAAAACCAATTGTAGCCTCAAATTCCATTTTTGAAAATGATTACCATTAAACTTAAAGTGACCTTTTTCTCAAATTATGTATCAGACCTTTCTCTGATATGAACCTCTTTTTCTAGATGTAGCCAAGCGTGTATATATGAGGTAGAATTTCTCTGTTGTGTAAAATCTCTCTGTGCCCTAATATGATAACCTATATTTTTTATCCTAGTTGCCTCTCCTTCAAGAGCCTATGGTGTCTACAAATGGTTGCATATGACATTTGTCTTTGTGTTCTTTGTTCAATTTTATTTTGATAGCGTGGTATTATTGTATCTGCTTGCTCCATGTGTGATCTCAAATGGATTTGCACACAAATAAATGGTTGTAAGTATCCACCTACAAATAAAATTCAACAATTAGTGAAGATTAGATTAAAAAAAAAACAATGCAAGCAATGAAATATATTTAAGTAGCCCCCAACTGTAGACTAGTGGGAAACAAGGTGTGTTGTTAAGGAACTCCTCAAATAAAGGACATAGGTTCAAACCCAAGTTAATTGTGTCAGTAGTAGGGGAAGTCATGGGAACATAGTGGTTATAGTGGTAACGGTTGGAATTGACCCTGTGTCATGCGTGTACGTGGCCGACCTAGTTGTCGATGCCTCCAGTTGCCAAAAAATAAAAGAAAATTAGATAAAATAAATGAGAGGAATATAAAATAATTAAATGAAGAAGAAAAAAAGTAGGAGAGAAAAAATGAGAAATGAGAAATGAAATTTCAGTCTCTTGGTTTTCCCATGATTCCCCAGATCTCCTATATATTCCTGCAAATGGCAATGGAATATGCACTGATTTCACTACTCTCACCTTCAATTGTTAATGAATTGTTAACCTCAGAATTAACACAATTTCAGGCAAGTTATAATAGTTTACAATATAAGAGCACACTTATCAACAAAGTTTATGTTACAATTGATAATTCATTACGTCCTACCCATACATTGAATTAAATATCATGAAAAGATCGCATGGGCCTTCTTTATGATGTTCTGGGAACCTTAAAGGACTACAATATTCTGGTAAGTGGTCATTTTATTTTGCATTGTAAGTATGCTTCTTTTAGATACTGTGTTTAAGTGGCCTATTTTTCTTATTTTAATATATTGCAAATATCATATGGATGTCTCCAAATCATAAAGGAATCTGTGAGGTGGATTTATTTTCCTTTCAAGATGATGGAAAGGAAGATAATTAATGTTAGAAAATAATACTGGAGGAGGGTGGGGGGTGAATCAATATTATCAAATCAATAACTTTTTCCTTTCATACTCAAATTTATATACGCTACTTCAGTGAAGGTAACTCACGTGTACACGCAACATTCTTTAAAGCAACCAATGCATATCCAACAAACTTATGATTAAGTTAATTCATCATATGTTGATCTTTAATCAGTGCATCAATACTTCATTAACCATATAAAGAGTAAGCATGTGCAGTAATAATAGAATAAGCCATCACACATAAGCAACACACATGAATACAAATATTTAAGGTGGAAACCCAATGCGAGACAAAAACCACCTGTTGTTGTCTTCTTTTAATATAAGAAAAACATGTTTACAATCTTGTATTGGTGCAGACTCATACCAATACGCAGGCACCCACCTTCAGAAGGCTACAACCTTCTCTCATTCTCCAGCTTCTACTAGAAGGGAGCTACAACCCCCTAACTCTTGTACTAGCCGATCCATTTACTAGTACGTAGGCACCAACCTATAGAAGGCTCCAACCTTCACTTGTTTTCTAACTGCTGGAAGGGAGTTCAAAACCCCTAGCTCTTGTATTGGCCGATATCTTTACCAGTATGTAGATGCCAACCTACAGAAGGCTATGACCTTCTCTCTTCCTCCAGGGACCACATTTCATAAATTTTCAAACTAGATACTCCTGGAACACAACACCACAATCTGAAGGCCTCATTTCATAAAATTTTCATACTAGACTAATCAGTTACATTGAAGCTCAGAATTAGTCACCACTGTAATACAACCATCAAATACATTTGCATCAACCAATCAATGAATCTCAATCATCTATCTCTGAATCAACCACAACTGAATAAATCACTGAAAACCCATCATCACTGAAGCAAATCACAATCAATCAATCTGAACATTCAGAACACTATCACTAGAACTCAGTCACTAGAACAAAAGCTAAACCCAAACTTTACAACAATAATTAGAACCAACTGCAACTTCAGAAATCATATTTCATAATGTATATGCTACTTTGATGTGTCGAACCAACGTGTATGCACACTTTTACCAAAGCAAACCAGTGTACAGATCTGCAAATACTAACTTAAAAACTTCACAGCTATTCCCGACTTCAGTCATACCTCGATCATAACATTTGCAGAATAAAACATGTGTCAGTATTCAAGTCTAGACTATCCATGATCAAACCACATAATGATAATTCATTTCAGGTCTTATGATCTTGATCCATCATCAACCACTTAGGTGCATCCTTAGTTAAGATCAAGCAAAGCATTAGAAACCCATAACTTGTATATTTGATCTAACTCTTCATAAGATATTTAGTACTTGCACACCCCGGCCTAATGATCTTCTCCTCCTTATATAGTTTTAGGCCTTTCTCAATACCTCGGACCAAAACCACTTAGGATCAATACCTTAGACCAAATACCTCGGACCAAATACCTTGGACCAAAACCTTGTTTTTCCATCCCATACGTACTTTTCCTTCTGTGAAAGTGTGTGTATACATATACACTACTTTTTTTCTGTTAACTTGCATGTATACGCTGCTTGGACAAAGTGAACCAACATATACTTCTTAAACCACTCTCTTTCTTCAATCTCTTGAGTCTGATCTCTAATCCTTTGTTGTTAACTTGTTGCACTGTGAACTATCATCTGTGTGAGTTTCCATCAAGGACAACACCTGTATCATAATGCCAACAAATAGACCCACAAAAGAAACATTATTTTTGGCGATGCCCACAATAGGAAATTTTCACCCCTTATGTGTGATGATTGTTGATTGTGGTCTTGATACATAGTTGCTAGTTCTATCCTTAATAGAGTTATCTGGAAGGGGTAGGCATAGAGTTATACTTGATGTAACACTGGTGTTAAAGATGCTAGATATCTTAATTTTCTCGGTATATGTTTTCTTTACACTTATCTTTAGTTTATGTGAATCTTATTTGACTTTAACAATTATTTTCATACTTTTCCTGTCATGGATCAATTCTCTTGTAAAATTTAAATTATTTAGATCTGGAAATTATATTGTCATGTTAATAATATTAATTGTCAAAGATATTTTTCTTCATTTTTTTGTAGGTTGATATTGGAAGACATTTAATAGGTGACCTTCAGTGGGAAGTCTACAAATTGCTTTTCATTAATAGACCGAATCTTTCTCTTGGGTGTTGTCATACAAGAATCTAAATAACAAAGTGTGTTAAGAATATGTTGATGGGTTGAGAGGGAATATGTCTTAAGATTCCTCTACTTGAAGTATTATTTGATATTAGGATTAATGCTTCATGTCAGATTACTCTATCCATTATTATAATTGATACAAAGTAAAGTTGAGGTATTTCCCTCTATCACTCATTTGGCCATGGTTGAATGAATGCATTAGGATTTGGCTTGCAGAGGGTTCTTTTATATTTAAAAACATTGGTTGGAATGATGCATAATGTACTTATTTTCGTTAAGCTTGGTAGTACCTCTTCTTTCTATTGATTTAATAAAGAATTTACAAACAATTCTGAAGATAGTTAGGTGGCCTCAACTTGCCCTATGGGAAACCAAGTGTGTTGGCCACCTAACGACATGGTATGCCATCCAAAAATTATAAGTCATGAGTCTTTCTAACCAAGAAATATATGATTGTATAGCTATGTTTTCACGCTATCTACTTGCCTATTTGCATGGCTGTAATTACAAGTAAAAGTAAAATCTATCCACATCAAAAACTACAAAAAAAACAAGACATCATTTTCAATCCCCTACTTCCTTAGCTGAAGAAGCTTCCACTGGAGCCGAGTCTTATGCATTTGACCCCGAGAGTTTAGTCGATGACAAAATGCAAGGAAAGTGATTTTAAATGCACTGGAGGCACCCATCCAGCCTCTGCACTTGAAACAATAACTTCTCGAAGTCTTGCTTATAGTCTGGGAATGCCTGCATTGCAGTGGTGATATTCAAAGCAATTTGTTCCAGGGCCTTGCCCAGAATTCCTTTCGTTGACCAGTAGAGGAACAACATATGTTTGAATTGGGTTAATCGGCCTTAGGTATGCCCTAGATTGGGCACCAAGACTCACCAATCTTTTTATTCCATCTCCATGGATCCTGCCTAACAGTTCATATCCGCCTCCCATTCCTCTCTCAATTTTCGAATTTATTTGTCTATGCCCTCATCATAAGCTTCTGTGGCTTCATTGATCATGCTAACAGTCGATTTTTGGCCCCTCAACTTGCCCCCAGGGTTGCTAGATTCCCTTCTTCTTGTCTTCCTTTATTTTTCCAATTACGGCCACATGGGGTAGGGCTTCAAGTTCGAGTTGCCGCATGGACCATGGTGATCATCTCACTGCTTGATGAGATGTAACGTTGGGTGATCGCAGGTGGTATAAGCCGCCAACTGCTCGAATGGTGAGTTTTGCTACCTACTTGTTCACCTGTCCAGAGACCAATAAAAACACATAAAACAAAAAAATGGTCCGTGTTGGCCTCCCGAGTTTCACAGCAAAGTTTTACACGATTTCTGGAAACAAACAAAGGTTCCAACCTGTATTCAGTATTATGGGCCTCAGACCATACATACCATTTCGCATGAGTGTGATTCAAAGGTTTGCCCTCCCAAGACTTTTAGGAAGTCACGAACAAATCATAATCCCCTCACCCCTAATTACCTTGCACCCCCTCATCCCAATTCCACTTAGGATTCTAGTGACCAACGGTCCAAAACTTTGCTAAACTTGCCTAATTCCCAGTCAGGTCAACCCTGCTTAGACACGGAGCCATGGCCACAATTATTGCTAGCAGGCCAGGAATTACATACAGATAAGTTTTCCTAGATCCGTTATCATATATAAATTCACGAAACCATTCATAAAATAGCTAGGCGAGCCACATGCCTTTTAATCCCCAACCTTGGAGACCTACCCTGCCCACTTTTTGCATCCTGTTGCCTTTCTTCCTACTAGAAGAGAAAAGGTGACCGACTATGATTATACCTTGTCAGGACAGCCAAATATCAAACTACACTAAAACAAATATGCTTCCAAGCTAGTACCTATAGTTTAACCCCCAACCTAATGCAAGCACTAACAAGGTAGGACCTAGACCCTCAAAACCCCACAGTCTCATACCAGGCCAACCCAAATTGCATATCCAGCTGACTCTCATCATGGAGGAAAGGGAAAGGGAACAAAACACATACGAAATAAACAATGCTATGAGCAGACAACTGCACAACGGTGCATGCCTTTCTCCACAGCTGGTACCTCCATCCACCACCTTTCTTTGAGCCAAGTCCAATGTCTGATTTTCCGACCCCTACATGAAATCACCTAGTAACTTACACAAAGACTGATTTCCCCTTCCACCACCCACATAGATATTAATCTCCCATCTTCTTGAGCTGAGCCTTCCAGCCATGCCATGCATGTGGAGGGTGGTGGGTGTCTCTTTTTGAGGGACTCCCCATTAATTGCCTTGAATGCACCGAGGGTCTCGTACACACCTTGATCAGGGGTGATGCATAATGTCCTTTTGCATGGAAGGAAATTGAAAATACATCAATGGGAGTTGAGGCCTTGGTCAATATGTCCTATTGGTCACACTATAAGGAAACAAGGAATTTGTTATGATAAAATATTGCATGTATGTGGAAGGAACATGGGTACACTGAACCTACCTTGTAAGGTTTTCTGAAATGTGTTTTATGTCATCAAAAATTGTTTCAAAATGATGACAAGGAATCTTCAATTATCCTCAATTTCTGGATAAATTGGTAGTATCAATGACATGGTTTGAAGCACCAATGTGACTAATTACTAGACACATCCTTCTCAAGTTGACTGGTTAAAATGAAATTCATCTACATGTAATGGTTTCCTAACTTGCAGATAATTTTCTTGAAAATTTTAGTCTGAATTTCTCCTGGTCCATGCTTTATAGATTATCATTTTGAGTACATTATTTGGATTACAATTGTTTTAGAAAATCAATGTTCTCCTTCTCTCGAAATGTACATAGATGAAATTTTGGTCATTTTACTTAATGAACATTGCTCAACCATTGTAATACCAATGGTCAATCTTAATTTCTAATAACAATACAATTTTTCCAACTTATTTTAAAATCATATTGCAAAGGAAGATCAACATGAACTTAGTTTATATACATCTAGAGAAAAGGCACAAATATGAATAAATTCTGAGGTAGTTTGGAGACATGACCAAACCTTTCCCATATGCAAGTCCAGGTCTCCAATGGAGCTAACATATAAGGCTTCAAGTAATGAATCTAGTGTTGCATGGAAATTCCTTTCAAGTAGTGAATAAAAAGATAGTGACCAACTGGTGCTTTCCTTCTCTAGATAAGAAAATGCTTCCTCAGACTTCTGTCTCCCGCTATGGGTCTTCTTTAAATATTACAAATGAGTTCTATCAGGAAACATCCCACTAAATATTTTGAACAAATCATAGATCATAAGACATCTAAAAAGCTATGATTTCCTATTTAGATTTGTTTTATATTGTAGATATTTTTTTACAGTTTTTACTTATCTTCTGTTTGTTTCTTATACTATTTAACTAGCATAGACCCATTTGAAAATTCAATATAGGTTTATATATTTAGTATTTTTTAAAAAGTTGATCATTTTTATTATGACACAAGTAATGAAAATCAATGAAAATCTCAGTCCTCACGCTCCATATTTTGTAGAGTGAGAGATTTTAGATTGAGGTAGTTATTCTTTAGTGGGAGGAGGAAGAAGAATCAAGTGTTGTAGGGTTCAAAGTAACTTGAGTTTTTTTTAATGTTACACTTTATAAAAACTAGTACACAAAAAATGGAAGCTAATATTTTTCATTTGATGAAGGCACCTTTATACCCCATCACTAGGTATTATCAATCATCAAAGGAGGGTAAATTATATGATAAATGTTGGGTTTAATTCCTATGGTTTGTGGAAAATATGAATGAGTGTTAGGATCCAAAGTTAGTGGGGGTGTCTTGGTTTTTGAAATGGATAGTTTTTAGGGTGTAAATGAATATGAAAGAAGAAAATAAAGTGGATACATTTGGTCGAATACATTGGAAGGGGGTGTAAATGACATAGTTGTAGAAACAATTCTAAATTTCCATTTGTTTGGCATATTTTACATTTTTGGTGGGTATGTGGTGATAACATATGAAAATGACACTATGGAGTACAACTAGTTAAGGATGGACTTATTTTTGTTTTTTGGACTAAAAAAGGAGAGGCATGGCCAATATGCAACCAACCAGTCATTATGTTAGTAAGAGGTTTACTTCCTCTAGACCCTAACGATCATGGAATATGTTGTCTTTTTCTTTCCATTTGTTTTCACAAGTTATCTACAGCTTGAGATTTTAGCATGTAACTTTATTGGCATGATTGTGCCTAAACATTTCTTGAAGGTTGAATATTAAGTTCCTAAGGTGTTATTTTCTATGGTGGCATTTTATTTGCTTTGTTTATACAGGTCATCTTGCCACTTAGTGGCCACTGTTGCCCAACTAAAGAAAAATTGTTTGAGTTTCTTTCCTTTTTGGGCAAAAATGGCATTGAAATTCCTGATGTTGAGGTATATGTCGCATAAATCCTCTATAGTTTACTTTAGTTTATAGTTCAATGTTAATTGTCTTTCATGTATTATATTATACATTTTATCTTCTTTCATTTTCAAAAGAGGAACTCAATGTTGATGTTAAGAAGCAGGGATTGAAGAAAGAGGAGAACAATAACACTAGAGCAACAAATGCACAAAGAGAGAGAGAAAAGGGAGCCGGTCTAGTGATATTTTTAAAGCCAATATCCCGCATGAGAGACACACATACAGACTGATGGCCAAGTCTTTAGAGTTGGTGAATTCACTTGCAATGCCTTTGCAACACAATGATAATGTTTTGAAGTGATGAAACAATATTTCATGTGAAAATTGTAGTCCAACAAATATTAAGTTAGAAACTCATGTTATAATACTTGAAGTTTCATATAATATAATTTGTGGTTGAAATTATTTATAGTTGTGCTTGATATTATTTAGTATTGTAATTAGCATATGTAACTTTACATTTTCATATTGGATGAATATACACGTTGTATGGAAAATTTTTAATTTAGTTGCAAAATCATACTAATTAATTTATGTTGATTAATAATGAGCACATAAAATCAATCTAAAACTACTAAATTAGTAGTTTATATTCATTAATGATGAACACAAATAAAATGAATATACAATGACTAAATAGTTTAGTCGTTTATATTGATTATTAATGATGTAAATGAAATGAATATAAACTACTAAGTCAATTGTTTATATAATGAATATGAAACTACCAAAAAAAGATATATAACTGTTGTAAATGATAAATTTGTGATTACAAATGATGACTAAATTTTTCATTTATACAACTATTAGTAGCTAATTTACAATATCTTATAACATGATAAAAATTTAGTCATATTCCATTGGTCATTAATTAGTTTCAAATGATGATTAAAATCTGCATATATATGACTATGCGTAGCTAATTTATAGTATCTTATAATGCAACCAAATATTTGGTCATTAATTGGTTTTCTCAGGTGATCATGTAGCAATATCTTTTTTGTGTATTTGGTCATTAATTGTGGCAATTAATGACCAAATCAATGACTAAATTAATGACCAAATTTATGACTAAATATGTTACTAGATAATAAAATTGAGTCAACCAATTAATGATTAAGATAAATGAAACTAAAATTTGGTCGCATTATAAGATACTGTAGATTAACCACTATTGGTCACCGACTGAAAAATGTTCATTTATATCAAAATTTTAGTCAATTTTTAGTAGATAATTAGCCATTTTGTACTAGTGAAACAAGACACATCCTTTCTCGCAGCTGTGTTATGCTTGCATAGCTGTAACCATTCTCACTAATGTATGCTTCTTATTACCCTACAATATTCTCTTATCTCTGATCTGAAACTGGATTAGGTGATTTCTTCCTCTTTTCCAAAATCAAATAAAATAAAACTTAGGACCATGTCGACACTTTGCAAGCATAAAAATGGGTCTTGAAACAAGAGGTTTTTTCAATGTCTCTTCAAACATGAATTAGTCTTCATATGTAACTGAACATAATGAACATAACACACATAATCCATGAAGGAATAAAGAAGAGAAAGGTAAAGGTTTGTTGAGAGATTTCACCCCTCCTGGGCTACATCTTTGGGCCTTTCAACATGACTAGATCACTCATATATTCAATATCAAAATGAAATACATAAAAATTTGTTGCAGGTAAATAAGTGGCTATTACCCCTACAAGGTAATGTTCTCCTACAAAGAACTCTCACACCAACAACAACTCAAAACATCTCCTTCAAAGGTGACATACTTCAACTGAAATGAGTTAAAAACATCATGTGCATACTTTAATTCCACATTGAAACACATAATCAAAACTTCATGATAAGAGAAGTTGACCTTGAGCAGAAAACTGTTGGTTACAACTATTGTAGTAGCCTTCTAGAAGTGAGAATACCCCTGTAAGGTCTTCTCCAAGCCCAAATACCTCCCATAACTGCTTCCAAACCTTGCTTGATCCATACACATTTAGTCACAAACCTACAAAAAGACTTTGAAGATGTGCTTAAATTAGAAATTAGAGGTTACCAATGGGTTTAGAATATCCAAAAACCCCTATGCAGCCTCTTTCTAAGCTCAATTTGGATAAAAAAAACTCCAAAAGTTATGAACTCCCAAGCTCCCTCATGAACTTAACTATTAACCATCCTACAAATTCGACCTTCTGGCTAACTGTTTGTTAGGTCCCTATAATACTAGTGATTACCCCATTAATATTATAGTTGTATCCCTTATTAATATTTTTGTGCCCTTATTGTCTCCATATTTTTATTACTGTGCCCCATAGAATCCCTCTATTTTTATTTTTGTGGCTTTATATTATTATTGTTAGGTTGGCTAGGTTATATTGTGACTCCTTAGACTCCTATATATAGAAAGGAGGTTTTGTGATTTGAATTGTCCAAGAATTTTTCATTTGTGTAATGTAAAGGAGGTTTCCCCCTCGAAGAGGCTGAATTCTAAGGTGTTGATCTCTCTTTTCTATCTTTTTGTGAGCTGGTTTCATAACATTTGATATCAGAGCTTTGGATTCTAGGGTTTTTTTGCTCCAAAAAGGTCATTGTCGCAGTTTCGCTATAACATTTTTTCTGCGATGTCTCAAAAGTGAAAAAAAAAAACCATTTGAGACGAAATCGTATTGAACCTCGGGTCCGAATTTCAGATCTTTTCACACTATATTTGTGGAGATATGAGCTAAGGAAGTTGGTCTTTTTGCAGACTCCTGAATTACATTCCAAACAGGTGACCTGGGGAAAATCCTCATAACTTTCTCTCTGAGCATTGGATTCAAATTTTGTAAGAAGGTACAGAAAGAGGATGGACTGTAGTCGCCTATATATATTTTTCAGAGTCAAAGGTTGAAACAATGACACGTGGCACTTCATTCAATTCGCTCTTCTGGAAAGGTCTATAATTAGGTCATCTTGGGAGATTGTGCTTCTTCCTTGGAGAATCCAATTTGGATCAGACTGGTGACATTGGAAAGAGAACATAGAGGGCTACTACAGATCGCAATTTCAGAACTGGATGATCCGAAATTATAGAGATACATCAGATTCAATATCAAGCTTCTACAAAGTGAAAAAAGGTGTTTTTTTAAATTTTTGTATAAACTTGGTTTGAAAAATTAGTTTGAATGAATTCACAGGGCATAGTAAAGCATTATTATCAGTAATTGATGCCCCGAGGAAAGAAAATGCAAACACCTAGTAAGAAACCTGAAAGCTCTAGCATGACTCATGAAGAAGAGGAAGAAATGCAACATGATATATCAAAATTACGAGACCAAGTGCAGCAAGTCTCACTTGCACAAAAAGCAACAGAATCTAAGATGGTTGGTTTAAGGAAAGATGTAGAAGCTAAGATAGATGGCTTAAAGAAAGGTGTAGGCGCTAAGATGGATTGTTTAAAGAAATATGTAGAAGCTAAGATGGATGGCATGGAAGCTAAGATGAATGGCATGGATGCTAAAATTGATGGCATGGATGATAAGATGGAAGAATTGAA